>CM056169.1:17510853-17752176 GCA_029691765.1 Entomobrya proxima
AAACAAGTTCAAATAGACAACAGAAGGAAAATCAACTAGAAAGAACTTTTCCTAATGCAATCAGTATAATAATTATATGTAGGTACCTGTACTATTTCATTTTCCGATTTAGTTTACATTGTAATTATAGACACATACTTAGCTATGCACTATTTGCTGTTTGTGTTTGCTAAAGGTCCTAATTGGTTTGTATAAAAAGCCAATGTTTCATGCACCATTAAGGACAAATAAATAAATATGCGCGAGTTAACACAAGAAAGCTAAATATTCATCTTCCATGAGTTAGCATATGGAAAATCTTCAAACGCCTACGCGCCTGTTGGACAAGGTCAGCAGGACAAAGAACTCATCTCTAAGTAAATGATTTATAAATAACATTTCATAAGCTGCCGATAGTACAAGTTTTCAGATTTTCAAAATATTTCAACTTTTATATTTAGTTTTGCGGTTTAGGTTTATTGTATCATTATATTTTTGTTTTTAGGTACAAAGTTATGTACAAGTCAATTTATCAAAAATATTATTCTTCTGTTTGTGTTGGTCACCAACAGTTGGTGATAAAATTGATAATATCAGTTAACTATATCCGACACAACACACACACAGTACCAAGAGTGAATCATCATAATGACTATGTAGTTACGTTTACCCGCTTGGGATCTGGAAGCAACGCATTTAGCCAATCCAGGTAGCTGTTTATATTGGTATAAACAGTTGGACTCGTATCTAGACAATCAACTGCGCCTAAAACGGTTCAGTAATGCTTATAAATTGAAAAATAACCATAAATTAAAGAAAAACAATTTCTCTATGAATTTAACATACCCCAGGATACAAGACCACATAGGTAATCCTTTCCGGTCGCGTCTTTACAGATTAGTGGTCCTCCACTGTCTCCATTGCAAGATCCCTTTGCCTCATCCCCACTTCTGTCACCAGCACAAAGCATCCCATACAGGATTTTCCCTGGCCATGCTTCAGAACAGTCTTCTTCAGTGAACACATCCAGGTCAACATACAACAACTTTAATTGCTGTTCGTCACTATGACCGGTTCTCCCCCAACCACAGGTTATAGCAGTTTCTGAATATTGTCCTACCATGCTTGGAAGGGCTAAAGGTTGGACATGGTCATTCAAGTCCAAAGGATAGTCCAATGTAATAATGGCAATATCATTTCCAAGCGTTAGTCTGGAAAATGGAAATTCAGATGATATGCAGGCATTTAAGCATTTAATAAATTGGCTTTTGAATAAAAAAATAAATATTTCTTGTGATTTTACGTACGGATCAAAACCCGGATGAAATACGTAGCTCGCTACATCCCGATATTGCTCTGTCCCAACATCATTGAATATCTCATGCTCTCCAGCGACAATCTTGATATTTTTGTGGTGTACCCCTCGCACACAATGAGCTACTGATATTATGTGATTTTCATCGTAGATGACGCCTCCACAGTGATGATCGTAGCCACCTAAGAAGTTTCGTACTTGAAGTGAGATCTGGAAGGGAAATTGATGCGGCTCTGCTTCCTTTCCTCCGACCACATTGATACCTACATTTCCACCTGAAAGGTGACGGGTGTCTTCAACATTAGATCCGTGTGAAAGTCTTATTAAACTGGAGAATGATGATCTTCCACCACCAATCCTAATTTCTAAGGAAGATAAAGAATATTTTTCTGATATTTATGAAAGAAAAAATACAGTAAAACATCGTCGATTATGGATGAAGAGAAATAATGTACCTGACTTGGTGAACACAAAGAGCAAAAGTAAAATAGTTATTTTATGAAAGTTTGAACTAGTAAATGAAAGCATTTTAAATTTGCTAGGCGTGATTAATTTTTAAAATAGTTTAATGATAAATGAAGCTGCTTAAAATATGGGAATAAATGCAGCTTTTGGAAGAGGCGATATTATCAAATAAGTCAGCAACAGCTAAAAAGTCAATTTTATTTATAGGTTGAGGTTTTCAGCTGAAGTATCAGTGAACCGGAAGGAACAATCGATAAATCAATGTAATCATTGGTTCATTGTATTGAATGAAAAGTTGGTTGCTCCATCGAACCTATAATATTTACTTTAGCAGTACATTTGTGTTTACACATAATGATAATTTTTTTGCGTTCTTTTCATTTTTCACGCAAAACTGTATGAATCATTTCAAACTGATATAATTGATATTCCGGAAATTAGTTTGAAAATGAAGTGCATAGTTTTTTTTTAAAATAACGTCAACACAAAAGTATGAAGTATATCTTGTTGACTGATAAAAGAAATGAATGGACAAAATTGCCAAGTGTTTACTATGTTGCTTATCTTAAATATGTATCAAATCATATCACGTAGGTCCAATAATACTACGTTTCTCGCATGTCAAAACACCCACACAATGCGGCACTGATACCAAAAGACAGCATGTCAAATTCAGAAATAAATACACGTCATGTAGTAGTCTATTACATTACTTTCACAATCATCGAGATAGAAAATTGCTACACATTATTTCCACATCTATTGGAAAACCTTGGTTAAAAATCAGAGTATCATGTATCCTTTACAGAAACGGTGATGATTGACGTACAAAATTTTGATGTTTCATAGATTACCTGGTGGCGTGTGGCGAGAAATATATAATTTGGTGAATCTCCAAACCGGGTTGAAGCTGATAAAAGTTGAAGAAATAGTCGGGAGACTTCTATATTTTGATATTCTTGTCCTTGTCTTGTCCGGTAGTCAAAGTAGTAAACGAAATATTTGGGTTACCTATATACAGGGCTACTGCAGGTTCAATAAACCATTATTATATCATGCGTAAAGAAGTTTTTGAATGCGCCAAAAAGTTATAATGCTGCAGTCCAATTTCCTATTGTTGATATCAAATAGTGAATCATCATACAGTACTATACAATATAGTGATTGGTTACAGTTACAGCCTAGTTAATTACAGTTTGTAGCATGTACAATTTTTCGATGTTTGATTAAGGTCTGTGATGACATTTCGGAAATCAATTCAGTACTGAATTACGCATTGGATCAAAATGCATAAAAAGGAGTTACATAATATAGCGCAACATGTAAGGATCTTGTGTACATTTTACACATTTTGTTAGTTAATCTATAAAACATGAATGAAAAAATATGCCCCTCCAGAAAATCGGTAAGTGAAAATGTCCGCAATGCAATCACATCAGGACAATGATGTAACAGAAAGACTATTACAAAGTAGGTACATTGTTTTAGTACACAAAATCAAAGTACAAAGTAGTAATATTCTTTGACGACTGACATTCTTATGTAGTATAGCTTGTGGGAGTGTCAAAATGTCAATGCAGGCAAACTCATTCAAACTTTCAACCTAACCTAATCATAATCAGCACGCATTATGTTTTAACCGATTTTTCTCAGACGCGTGGATTACATATTCTGGCACTATTTTTAGTACTTCGGTGTACCCCGAACACAATTCCGTAAATTCGGATCCATTGGAACCAATTTGAGTCATACTCCCACAGTTTTTGTTATTCATATAACCTTTCACAGAAGAGGCAAATTTTTGGCATCAAGATACTTTCATCTGATTGTGTATTTCCATTAAGTATATACGCTGTTGTGTAGTCTTTGCCTATTTCTTAGTGTATGTCTATGAAAAATACGCATTGATACTAAAGACCTTTTCCTGGTGTGCTATAACACTGTGTATATGCCGCAGCATTTTCTTTGCTTATCAGAAGTTGTTTTGTATGATTGCTTCTTGGTGAGTTTATGTCGTGACGAAAGTCTGTTCTCAGAAACACTGATGATGTGCATGTGCAAAAATGTCAATGTGGAAAGTTTATTGGATAACACTTTCATTTTCGGTTCCGTCAATATAAAACATGCAGCAGAGTGAATTAAAGGAAACGATTGTCTCCGGAACTAGAGCTTTGGTGAAGTACGTGATTTCGTTCATTTTTCAAACTGATTCCAGAGACACAATAGTTCTTTTCACAGAGCTGGCAACATTGCTTTTCTAAACAAGCTTAGCTTAAGAAAGCATTCCGTACTTGAACATTTAAGTTTTGTATAATAAAAAAAGAAGATTTATGATAATTGTGATTTTTTATTGTGATACTGCAATTTGAACAAGAAAACAGGAAAGCATTATACAAGTGGGCCATATTTGGAGATTTCATACAAACACGTTGAGCGTGCTGGAATTGTAGTTGTTCGATAAAACACCTAACTGCATTATCAAACAAAAATGTCTTCTGATAATCTTGTAAGTAATTAATTATTGTATTAAAGTAATTATTTTTCTCTAAACTTTTTTACATTCTCTACATCTGCAATGTAGGAGCCTACCGTGGTGGGATTTGAAGGGTTCCATGCCCCTACTGACGCCAAGACCCTTCGAGCCGCAATGAAAGGTTTGACGCATTACTGGAGTACATTTTTGCTGGATTTTACAAAAAGGCTTTAAATATTTTAGGGTTTGGCACGAATGAGGATGCGATAATCGAAGTTCTTACAAACAGGTCGAATGAACAACGACAGAAAATCATTAGAGCATTCAAGCTGGACTTTGGTCGAGTATGCATGTTAATATTATGCATTAAATGATCTTGGTTCACTCTTTCATCCATGTTCTATTTATGTTAAGGACCTTGTCGATGATTTGAAAAGTGAATTGACCGGAAAATTTGAAAAGCTAACTCTGGCAATGATGGATCCACCTATTTTATACCTGGCAAAGGAGTTGCATAATGCCATGAAAGGATTTGGAACAGATTGTGATACATTGACTGAGGTAGAGCAGTGAGCTGAAATAAGAACATTTATTGTGTTTAAATGTAAAAGATTTCCATGAATTATTTTCCAACACTTGAATTTCAGATATTGTGCACTCGTACAAATCAAGAACTCAAAGACATTGCGATCGTTTATGAAAAGACATACGGCAAGTCATTAGAAAAGGCTATTGATAGCGAAGTATCAGGAGACTACCGAAGTCTTCTAGTCTTGCTTCTCACGGTAGGCCAAAGAGTAAGCTGTCCAATTTAATGAAAACTTTTACTGCCCTGTCTCGGGAATTGTGCGTGTCCAAACTTGCCCGAGAAGTATTCGTCCCTAATAAACTGGTAACCCTCTTATTTAAGGTTTAAAATGCTAATAGAGAATATTGTTTCGTTTTACAACGTCATCCAGGGAGTTCGAGATGAAAAAGGGATTTACCCGGAGAAAGCTAAAGAGCAAGCTGAAAAGTTGTATGCTTCTGGTATCTAAAATTGTCTGCAATGCAAATACAGAATTCAATTCAAGCATGCATGGTATTGCTTCTTAAATCTTTTTGAAAATCCAAAGAATCATTTTATATTTAGGCGAAGGACAGTGGGGAACCAATGAGGAGGTATTTGTTGTGTTGCTGACACACCAGTCAATGGGGCAACTTCGGCTAATCTTCAAGGAATATGAAAAGTTGTCTTCCAAGACTCTACTTGAAGCTATTGAGTCGGAGTTTTCAGGAAAGTTAAAAATGGCAGTAGCATCTATTGGTGAGCAGCAATTACTTTTTGCTTACAATAATAAAAAAGATTGTTTATCACGTTTTTCCATTTTGCATGGGTAGTAAAATGTGCAATGGGACAAGACATGTACTATGCTGAACGGTTGGAGAACGCAATGAAAGGTACACATGAAAGGCAACTCAGTAATAAAACTACATATGGATCAGTAGCATAAAGTTGCAAAAACATTTTTCTAGGGATCGGGACGGATGATTCCACGCTCATCAGAATAGTGGTTTCCAGATGTGAGATTGACTTGGGAAGAATCAAGAAAGCGTATGAGAAAATGTACGGCAAGACTTTGTACGAAGCGGTGGAAAGTGAGACTTCTGGTGATTACAAGAAAGCAATCCTCAACCTCATCAAACCGTAAAAATCAAGCACAATATGCAACTATTATACACCAGCGTCAGCGTTTTCAATCTTAAAGGCACGACATATAATTTACCATACTACCATTCGATTTAAAATACTACAACTGGAGCACGTCTCTATGTGCCTATATATCTATCTTTAAACATCTGCATTACATGATGAATATTATATGAAATTGAATTACTACTATGTACTATGCAGCATCCTTAATAAATGCAGATTGCAGCACAAATGAACATTGTGTCATTCATGGTATTATATGCAATTGAATGCAAATAAATGTTTTAAAATTTGCAAATCCCAAATTCTTTTGAGTAAACGTATTGTGTTTATTTACCAAAGAAAAAAAATAGTCATGTTTGATTTTAATTCGGCGATGATATTCAACAGCGAGCTTGTTCCATTTTGATATTTCTCTGCATTTGTTGTCTTTTCTTTTGCTTCTTTCCCGTCAACGACTCATCATAAAGACGATGAAACCGAGAATGGCTTTGTCCAGCTTGCGGAAGCTCTCTTCTTAATTCGTATGCGTTCATATAGGTCGTAGTGACATTTTCTTCCTTCAGATTTTCCGACAACAATTGAACTGCATTCTTTGCTGCTCTTGTAGCCTGCGTAGATTTGGCACGGGAATTCGGGGATGAGTGTTCGCCATTGTTGGAAGTTTCCAGCTCATAAGTTTCCAAACAAGCATACTTGGGTGTTTGTGGACGAATGCTGTATACAGTGAGTAGTGATTTGATCCTGAGCTTGGAGTGGCCTTTGGGATCCTCCGAAAACGTAAAAATAAGTCCAAAATGTTGTGGAGATTTGGAGAGGGGTAATCGGATAAAGAACTTGTGATGGTACGCTCTTCTCCCAATTACAAACTTGGCTTGGTAGGGGAACTGGTACTGCTTGCTGAGATCCATGTCAAACCCATTTTTGGAGTGGGAAGGTACCACCAAAATTCGGTGCTCCTCCATATCAGTGAATTCTTTCCATTGTCTTGTGTGAGGGTCCCCACCAGTCGAATGTGGGACTGAAGGGGTCGCATCCTCTTGAAGCTTGTCTGACCGAGCTGCTTTCACAGTTTTGACGCTGTCAGCACTCGTACCGCTGCTAAATAATCCGTGACTGTCGTTTCCGTCGAGGATCATGAGCTTCTGCTTCCAGTCCGGAAACAATTCTTCACACGCCAACTCCACCTCTTTGGAAAATTTAGTCTTTGTCTCGTAATCAAAGTCAGTCTTCCTCATGACAGGTTCCAATTGTGTGGTCCGTGTTGAAAACTTGTGCAGTTGCTTCACCTGAATTCCATTCCTCCACTTTAGATTAACTGCAATCACCGTTGGCATTGCGTTGCTGTCTCGCAATGCCCCAACGTCATCCTGATCCTCTTCCAAACTTTTCTGAGGAATTTCCTTGATCAGCTCAGAGTTTTGCCATTTCTGAATGTAGGTTGGAGTACTAATGTTCTCCAGGGGTGAGGAAAAGTTTACCGAGATTTCTTGATTGCTACACCACACTTGCTTGCATGCAAGAGCTGTGGTGTTGGGTGAGGATTGGCTTTGAAGTTGAAATGCATTCTGGAGTTTTTGCACGTTCTTCTGTTGTGACAATTCTTTGGTGACAGAATGCAAGAAACGGGTTTCGCCTTGGGTGGTGCTCAGGTTCAGTCTATTATGCCTTAAAGATCGGGGTCCAAGTTTGTTTTTGAAGTCTACACCAGGAAGCTCGTCCTTTTGGGAAATGGAAACGTCTTCACTGTTTGATGTATATTGACTTGTTTTACATTTTGTACCTTTTCTATTCATGACTTTTGTATCACAGCAGTAATGCTATTACTGAACTTTTGTGGCTTTAAAAAAGAAAAATTAAAAATAAACTGGTTAAAAAGGTCGCTTTTTAAATCGCTCAGAGATCTCCTCTAAAGGATGAGATCAAAGAATACTGTTGCTTGTACTGTGACTTTACAACTGATGCTACTCTAGAGAGTAGGCTACCGTTTTATAGTATGTCTGTTCTCGCCAAAACGTTTTGAAAGTTTAAAAACAATTTCATTTTTGCATGTGCACTTGCACACGCACATAGTTTGTGTGAGATTCATGAAAGTTCATGGAAAATAAGGTCTAAATTGACGTTCTCTCCTACGTTATACTTAACAATTAAGTGGAATTGTTACATAAAAATCCAACAACCAGCAAAACGTTTTGTTGAGTCATTTTTATCATTATATTACCAACAGCGTTTTGTCGTTTAAAAAAGTAGAACTGCTGCTTGACCAAATAGATGTTGACGATTCCCATGCGCTTACTGCTTATGCACAAGTGTGTGTATCATAGTCATGTTTCAATTATATATTGACTAGACTAGTAAAAACGTTTCGTTTTTTGCGTTGGGATATCCAAGTAGCGATCAATGAACGCAGCATAACTACTTACTTCAAACTTTGACTTTGTTCTCCCTATAATCTTTAAGCTGTATAGCAGTTTTGTAACATTAATAGTAAAGATGTATGCTATGTACTTTTACATACTAATTCGACCGTCGTTGCCGACTCCCTCGAACCGACAACTCCACCCGACAGCGATCCCTCCAGCCGACAATAGCAAAACTTTTTTGCTCATCTAAATGGCGATACTCTTGTACCAAATGGTACTTTAACAACTGTACCGCTCACATCAAACCAATCAAAAGTAACAATATGTAGAAAAGCTGTTTAAATAAATGCTTATTTTTAGTAAGGTTAGGTTAGTTTAGGTTAGGATTCATTAGTTTGATAGGTTGGCTTAGGCTGATATACCTTTCATGGATTTTCAGTTGGGTTTGAATTTTACATGGTTTTGGAACGGACTTTTTCTCTTGTCGGTAATTGGTATTGTGAAAGATATTTATATTTAAAGTTAGACATTGAGTTTCGAATCCATTTTAGGAAGATCTTAGTGATTTAAAAATGTAAGTGCGTAGGGATTATTAGGAGTGGATCTAAGGAAAACTAAAATTTTCAAAATCGTGAAAAATCCCAACCTAACTGAAAAATCCGTAAAACTCTCAAAGTCGGGCCAAATTCCAACCTAACTAAAAATCCATAAAATCCAATAATCGTGAAAAATTCCAACCTAAGTAAAAATGCGTAAATCCTCGAAATCTTCAAAAATTCCAACCAAACTAAAAATCCAAAAATTGTGAAAAATTCCAACCTAAGTAAAAATGCATTTAATCGTCGAAATCTTGAAAAATTCTAACCTAACTAAAAATCCGCAAAATCGAGAAAAATCCCAACCTAAGTAAAAATCCACTAAAACGTGAAAAATCCCAACCTAAGTAAAAGTCCTGTAAATCGTGGTAAAATCTTCGAAATCGTTAAAAATCCCAACCTAAGTAAAAATCCGTAAAATCCACAAAATCGTGAAAAATTTCAACCTAACTAAAAATCTGTAAGATCCTCAAAATCGTGAGAAATCCCAAGTCAACGAAAAATTCTCCAAATCGTGAGAAATCCCAAGTCAACGAAAAATTCTCCAAATCGTGACAAATCCCAAGTCAACGAAAAATTCTCCAGCCTCTCACTTATGTGCCGTGGCTGTGCCGTGCGTTTTCAGAGTAGAACAGTAAGAAAAACGTTTGTTCATAACATGCAATGGTGCTCTGCTGCTTGTTTTTGTATATTAGTATGTTTGTGGCTTGCTACAAAGCTAGTCCCAATACAGATATTGATGCAGTTTACCTATTAATTATACATATTTTCAAGTTTATCTCTATTATCTTCTTGAGGCAGAGAGTACAAAGAGCGTTCTGTTGAATTAACGACGGCAAGCGTTGTACATATATACACTTCAATTCATTCATCCATATACGCATACACGTGATAAAGCGGAATGTTATAGCATTGCTATTTTATGAAATTCATTAAGCATTTGATGTTATTGTTATTATCAGAAAAACGTTTTTGAACACTTTGAAAATAAACATTTAAAACGTTCATAAGGTGTTAGATCTCTTTTCTAGATGAAGATGAACCACAATGTCAATAAATACATATTACCATTCGCGGTAAACGCTAGCGATCTTTTTTGTCTTCAGATCATGTAGGTTGATTGTCATTTAAAAAATTAGAAGTTGCGAAGCATAGGTAACACAATGTACAAGTAAATGCCATAGTTTATCATGCCACATGTCTATCCGTAAGCATGATCATCCACCATCCAGTAGTTGGCGTTGACATTTCTGTTTCTATTGTAGGTAAGTGCATCATTCACAAGCTCAAATCATCGGATGTCAGATTTTTTATGTTTGTGTTTTGGTAAAAATAGCAGTTATATAATTTATGAATAGCCAGGCCATTGCTGTAGCGGAAGGGAGTAAAAACCATCTTGTCAGTTTGCCAGTATTGACTTGTGCTACCATTGCATGACTCCAATTTCCTGTATACTGCTGTTGTTGATTGTGAGAAGCTGTAAAGAATCGTATTTTAATTTTTATAAATGATCAATTGTCATTGTGCCTTGTGCTTTGATTGATGTCAAAGGTATAAAATGTGAATATGCAAACATAGGTACATTATGTGTTATGCATGAAATTCGTGATTCGGAGATTGCAAGGACTAAACAAGTGTACGCTTGAAGTAGATGCAAAATATATTTACTGTCTGAGCCTGTATTTGCCAATTGCCAACTTACCTTTTCTCACCAAAAATTGTCCTTAGTTCCAATCTAATGTATTATTGCATAAAGCAGAAGCAAAATATCTTGTAAACTCAGTGAAGTATAACCTTTTAACAAGCACTTTATTTTGATTCTCAATTTCAAATGACATATATATTTGTCACCTACAAACTAGACTATATAGTATATAGTAGACTTTTGCAATTGTTGGAAAAGCGTGCCTCTGAGAAAGCTTTCCATTAGAAGCTATACTAATGAAGTCAGCATTCTAGTTCGATGTGCAAATTCGATTTCATAACTACTCATAATAACAATAATACTACTAATGATAAGTATTATCATATATACTGCCTGCTGCAATCCCATTTTTAATACACTACACTCAGAACTCTATTCAGAATTCATTCATTCATCAAACTACAATACCTGATTGCATTTTACACAACCCAACTTATATTTCATTATAGAATTTCAATTCACCTGTCATTCTCCATTCCAAAATATTTTTGCTATTTATAAACAAAATTAAAGCGCTGACTGAATTAGATTATCATTTTATATAACTACATTTAAAATATCATCACTGGTTGTTGACTATTTTGTGAATTTTATGCAATTAATTAATATTGTTTCACTTAAAAGTATTTTATTGAATCTCCAGCATTCTCCAGTCCGAATGACTAGAAGAACTTACGACAAGAACAGTTGATGCTCAAGATCGACCAGCAACTTGACATAACAGCATCGCCCTTTTAGACATAAATCTAGCAAGCATATATGTTAGAGAAAGCATGAAGGGAATACAGTTAGCATTTCCTAGAATAATCCTAGAGTGTTTGCACTGCTTTGTGTTTCTGCATTTTTTATGTCGCTGATCTAAATCTCTCGACGACTCCACTGTTCCATTAATTATGGAGCCGAGCACTGTTTAGATAAATGGAATCTGGAACGAGTTGATGCTGATGACATGGCAGACACTGGAGTTGGATTTCCACCACTGCCTCCTAAAGAAGACGATCTGTGTTCAGGTAGAAAGTCCGGAAACTGCAAGAAATAGTAAAAACTTTTACTTTTAGGTTATTAAGTATCCCTAAAGATACTTGATAATATTGTGTTCCGGCCGTCCGTGCGCCGGCCGTCCGGCCGTATGCGTTTTTCTCAGCAACAGCTAGACCGATTACAACCAAACTTAATACACAGATAGTACATGACCTCAGCCACAACCCTATTGAATTTCAGGTCAATAGGTCAACTCTAGGTCAGAGGTCACAGCAATTTCGAAAATTTTTATAATGGGAACTATAGCATGCGACACATGATTTTAGGTCAGTTTTTAACCAGCATTACGAATTTACAACCAGTTTGTTAAAATTTGTGCTTTAAGGGCCTGATTAAGGCACCTTAGGGATACTTAACTATGCGCTTTCTTAAAGCTTTATTAAGTATCGCTAAGATACTTGATAATATTGCACTCCGTCCGTCCGTCCGGCCGCCCGGCCGTCCGTCCGTCCGGCCGTCCGCCCGTATGCAATTTACTCAGTAACGGCTAAACCGATTACAACCAAACTTGGTATACAGATACTATAGCACCTCAGCCACAACCCTATTGAATTTCAGGTCAATAGGTTAACTCTAAAGGTCAGAGGTCACCAACGGTAACATATTTTTACATAGGACCTATATCATGCGACACATGATTTTAGGTCAGTTTTTTACCAAAACTCCGATGGTGCAGTCTGTTTTTCAAAATTCAGGCACTAAGGCCCTGATTCGGGCTCCTTTTGTTGCCAGCTACAGTATTTATGCGTTTTCTCAGCAACGGCTGAACCGATTACAACCAAACTTGGTAAACAGATTTTATAGCACCTCGGGCACAACCCTATTGAATATCAGGTCAATAGGTCAACTCTAAAGGTCAGAGGTCACAAATGGTAAAATATTTTTACATAGAACCTATAGCATGCGGCACATGATTTTAGGTCAGTTTTTAACCAGCATTACGAATTTACAACCAGTTTGTAACAATTCGTGCATTAAGGCCCTGATTCAGGACCTTAACTGCCAGATCCAGCAGTTTTACAACGTACATGCTGTGCGACACGCAATTTAACAACCAAACTTGGTATACAGACACAATAGCACGTCAGTAACAACCCTATTGAACTTGAGGTCAATAGGTCAACTCTAGGTCAGAGGTCACAGCAATTTCATAACTTTTCATAATAGAACCTATAGCATGCGACACATGATTTTAGGTCACTTTTTGACCAGCATTACAAATTTACAGTCGGTTTGTAAAAAATTGTGCTTTAAGACACTGATAGAGCAGTTGTACAGCGTATTTGCTGTGCGACACATGATTTTAGGTCACTTTTTGACCAGCATTACAAATTTACAGTCGGTTTGTAAAAAATTGTGCTTTAAGGTCCTGATTAAGACATTTTGCGATACTTAACTATGTGCTTTGCAATTTATTTCTCTTACATGACTTGCTACCAACACTCCAGCTTTTTTACATTGCCATTGCTCTATAAAGTATGTATAGTATAAAAATCGTAGTTAAGCGTTGATTCTTGAAGAATGATGCAATTTTATTTATGTCACTGCGAAAGTAAATGTTGAATGTTGGATCTTATACTATTAGTTTCTACCAGACCGTAAGAATTTGTTATTGATGTAACTCTAAAGTTTGTGATTGTGCTTCATAATTTCTTTGGTGTGAACATAATAATAATGATGACAGAAAAAAGTTCTCTCACTTCTCCCCAAGTTAGGTAACACGCTGAAGAAGCATTGGCATACAAGTATGTAGAATGTAGAGTATGCAATCGGTTCATATTATTTAGAATTTCAAGCATTCTACTTACTATCAATCTCTCGGTTCTCCAAGGATTACAAAGTGCTCTCTTAATTTCGCTTTGATAATACTTTACAACAATTTCCAAATCTGGTAGTCCACATTTGAGCACGTGAAAGGGTAGCACGCTCTGGAATGTATCGTCACAAACTGCAAGGTAGCGGAGTTGAAAAAGTTTGCCCAGGTAGCTAATAGAATTTTCCAAGCATTTTGGCTACAAATGAAACAAAAGTAGTTGTTGCGTGAACATAAAATGAAACAAAAAACATAATATATATAATACAATTTTGCTTATTAGTTAAAAGTTGGAACTCCTTTGGGAGCTTCAAATACGCTGTGCTATATTTGGTAAAAGTTTATTACTGGAATGGCAGGAGGAAGAACAAGCTTCTCCAGTTGTGGCAGCAGGGAAACACCAAAAATGATTATCGAAGCTGAAAACTGGGTTCCAAATGCGTCCTGCCTTCCTTCCGTGTGAACTTCGAATTTTCGCAGATCTGAATGGATAAAAACGTGAGGATTTCATGCTCCAGTTACCGAGATTTTCACTTTGGCTTTGATCTTTAATGCTCATAGTAGTAGTGGATTCTTAATGTCATTTTATTTCTCAAGCATATATATAGCAAGCCATTTACTAGGAGACCGTCATCCAGCAGTGGATTGATAGTATGCCTAACTTGTCATGTGTTATAACTTTTTATATATAGCAAGCAAACGCGTACTTGAGTAAGAACACGCGACCCGGGTGCAGTGGCAGACTCGTATTTTTTAAATCGCTTGAAACCGTGTCCATTCGAAAGAGCACCTTAAACTGACCTTAGAACCGCTGACCGAAAATTTTTATGCCATTCGGTTTAGCCGCTAGGGGGCTCCAAAGAAAAAAAACGTATCCAGAGCATAACTCTTGACAGAAACAAGATATTATCATGAAACTTTCACCAATCGACAGCAAAAAATGTCCTCCAGGCAGCTAAGCCAAAAAAGTTTCAAAAATATCAAAACTCGATTTTTAAAAAAATAAAAACTTTAAATTTGGACGGTATTCAGAGGCTAGCGTCTAAACTAAAACTCGTAGAGACTTCAAACCACTTCTATCGTGTTCTACGGGTCTTGTTACACACAGCTAAGTTAAATTCATTAACTTAGCTAGCTATTTAATCATAGAAATTAGCCAAAATTAGAGTGCGCCAGGTGCTGCTATTCGGTATCCAGAGCCTAGCGTCTAAACTAAAACTCGCAGAGACTTGAAACCACTTCTATCGTGTTCTACGGGTCCTGTTACACACAGCTAAGTTAAATTAATAAACTTAGCCAGCTATTTAGTCATAGAAATTAGCCAAAATTAGAGTGCGCATGTGTCCGTCACGTTCTGCTATTCGGTATCCAGAGCCTAGCGTCTAAACTAAAACTTGTAGAGATTTGAAACTACTTCTATCGTGCTCTACGGGTCTCGTTACACACAGCTAAGTTAAATTAATTAACTTAGCTAGCTATTTAGTCATAGAAATTAGCCAAAATTAGAGTGCGCCAGGTGCTGCTATTCGGTATCCAGAGCCTAGCGTCTAAACTAAAACTCGCAGAGACTTGAAACCACTTCTATCGTGTTCTACGGGTCCTGTTACACACAGCTAAGTTAAATTAATAAACTTAGCCAGCTATTTAGTTATAGAAATTAGCCAAAGTTAGAGTGCGTATGTGTCCGTCACGTGCTGCTATTCGGTATCCAGAGCCTAGCGTCTAAACTAAAACTCGCAGAGACTTGAAACCACTTCTATCGTGTTCTACGGGTCTTGTTACACACAGCTAAGTTAAATCAATTAACTTAGCTAGCTATTTAGTAATAGAAATTAGCCAAAATTAGAGTGCGCCAGGTGCTGCTATTCGGTATCCAGAGCCTAGCGTCTAAACTAAAACTCGTAGAGACTTGAAACCACTTTTATCGTGTTCTACGGGTCCTGTTACACACAGCTAAGTTAAGTTTTATAACCTAGCTAGCTATTTAACTAGGAAATTTTGGCTAATTTCTATGACTAAATAGCTGGCTAAGTTTATTAATTTAACTTAGCTGTGTGTAACAAGACCCGTAGAACACGATAGAAGTGGTTTCAAGTCTCTGCGAGTTTTAGTTTAGACGCTAGGCTCTGGATACCGAATAGCAGCACGTGACGGACACATACGCACTCTAACTTTGGCTAATTTCTATAACTAAATAGCTGGCTAAGTTTATTAATTTAACTTAGCTGTGTGTAACAGGACCCGTAGAACACGATAGAAGTGGTTTCAAGTCTCTGCGAGTTTTAGTTTAGACGCTAGGCTCTGGATACCGAATAGCAGCACCTGGCGCACTCTAATTTTGGCTAATTTCTATGACTAAATAGCTAGCTAAGTTAATTAATTTAACTTAGCTGTGTGTAACGAGACCCGTAGAGCACGATAGAAGTAGTTTCAAATCTCTACAAGTTTTAGTTTAGACGCTAGGCTCTGGATACCGAATAGCAGAACGTGACGGACACATGCGCACTCTAATTTTGGCTAATTTCTATGACTAAATAGCTGGCTAAGTTTATTAATTTAACTTAGCTGTGTGTAACAGGACCCGTAGAACACGATAGAAGTGGTTTCAAGTCTCTGCGAGTTTTAGTTTAGACGCTAGGCTCTGGATACCGAATAGCAGCACCTGGCGCACTCTAATTTTGGCTAATTTCTATGATTAAATAGCTAGCTAAGTTAATGAATTTAACTTAGCTGTGTGTAACAAGACCCGTAGAACACGATAGAAGTGGTTTGAAGTCTCTACGAGTTTTAGTTTAGACGCTAGCCTCTGAATACCGTCCAAATTTAAAGTTTTTATTTTTTTAAAAATCGAGTTTTGATATTTTTGAAACTTTTTTGGCTTAGCTGCCTGGAGGACATTTTTTGCTGTCGATTGGTGAAAGTTTCATGATAATATCTTGTTTCTGTCAAGAGTTATGCTCTGGATACGTTTTTTTTCTTTGGAGCCCCCTAGCGGCTAAACCGAATGGCATAAAAATTTTCGGTCAGCGGTTCTAAGGTCAGTTTAAGGTGCTCTTTCGAATGGACACGGTTTCAAGCGATTTAAAAAATACGAGTCTGCCACTGCACCCGGGTCGCGTGTTCTTACTCACTTGTATTGTGCAAGTAATAACTTTGTATGGATTGCAAATATTTATATTCACTTACTTTTCATCATGCCCAAATTAGGGTACTCGTCTAATGCTATTAAATACTCTTCATCGTGGTAGTCCTTTTCTCCAATGGAGGCAGTGTCCTTGCCTTTCCCGGATTTGGACTGACTTCTGCACAAGTCATGGAATGTTACTGCGGGCACACCCGCACCAGTAAATGCCTGCTCGGGAATTAGTGTTTTCAAATGTAGAATGAGTTCATCGAGGACTAGATGCAAATGAGTCCATATTAATCGCAAATCCTGATCAAAGTATATATCCGTTTCCAGAATGGTTACATGTTGGAAAAGACCTGCTTTCCATTCAATGTCCAGCATGGATTCCTCATTACTATAAATTCGTAGATATTTTGCTTGAGTGGCAGCTTCTTGTTGTATCTTTGCTGGAGATGATGTTTCAGCAAGGAAATGTGCTGACGCACCCGTAGCAGAACTCGGGGTTCCCGGTCCGTCTTCTACGGACTTGGACCTACTTCTTGATCGTACAGACCATGTCCGAGCTACTACACTTCCACATCCTCGCTTGCTACTTCGTCTACGATGTTGGTAGTAGCTGCTGTTGACAACAAAGCCGCTACTATTTCCATCTGTAGATGACGGCGAGGAAGATCCATTATTATTAGATCCGGGTGTCATCATGCCCGCATCTAAACTCAGATTCTGCGTGGCCGAGCAAAATGGCAGTAGCTCATTGTCATAAACGCCACAAAATTTCTGCACGTTTGGCATTCTCCGGAGAAATACTTGAAAGTTGTTGTCCAGCAGTAGAGTAGCAGTATTTACCTTTGGAAAAAGAGTGGGAAGTTGCTCCTCTGCTGGCAACTGGGAAAAATGACTCCGAACTTGGATATCAATTTCTTTAAGAGAACCATTAAATTTGCTCAGCCAGCAACAAAAATAGTCCCAGTCTTGCTCGGACTTGATAAAAACTTGAGACGCGAAACGGGTTAATTGGATTGTGGAACTGGCTGAGGGTGATAATGAATTAGGTTGATTCTCTGGAGGAGCTGATGATGATGAAGAGGATGACGCTACAACTGCGAGCTGGTGATCAGCTTCTTTTGTTCCTACCAATCCTGTGGAAAGTTTACGAAAGTCGTCCCCAGATAAAACAGTGCCTTTACTGTCCAAGTCCAATACTTTTAGATTGGACATATTCCCGCATTGTATTAGGTTACAAATGATATCAATCACGTCCACACGACGAACAAATGCCCATTGCTTCTTTGCCCCAGTATAGCGATAAGTAAACTCCTCTAAGGATGGCATGAAGCTCATGAATTCTTCCAGCGCGTTGGGATTGACCCAACATTTATTATCCGTACAGAAAACAAACTTTTTCAGATTGTCCATTGATTTTTTGAGAGATTCTTCATTTGGTGGAAAGAATACGTTTGAAGATGAGCTGCTAGCTAGTCCTCCAGTTTGTGGAGATGGACTAGGTGTTGGTGAAGGACTTGGCGTAGGCGTTCCAGCCGTGCTATTACTTCTAGCACAAGATCCAGCCGGCTGCTCCTTTTGAAATTCCAGTGTGAGTGCTGATAAATTAGGACAATTTGTAGAGAGCATTTCTCGAAACTCTCGGAGGGATCTTTCGGTATTGAGAAAATTAAATTGACAATATCTCAGTTCCAAAATCTGGAGACCGAATGTGGTGAAAAATTTCTCTTCCCACACCGTCTTTTTTGGCAACTTCACTTTGGCATGCATATAGTCCAAAATAGCCGATTTGTACGGTGTCCAACTGGGATCCTCTGGATAGCAACCGTAAAATATGAAGGAGTGAAAAGGGTGTATATGAGACAAGCCGGAGAGTCGAGTTGAAGTACATGATTTTGTAAAGATTTTGAGGAATTTCTTCCATTCCGTTTTTTCATGAAGCAGAATTCCTTGGATTTTTTCAGCCAGAAGCCGAGTGGCTGGCTCATGCCACAACTTCAAAGTCATTCGACATGCCTTCAAATCCTCCACAGGCAGACACCGAAATATGTGCTCCAAAATCTATAGACGCGGCAATGAAACAACGGCACAACATTTTTATAATATATTGAACTGTCAGGCATGTCCATATTTTGTTTTAAGCAATTTATATGGTCTTTTTTTGAAATGGAGCAAAATCTAATTTCTAGGATTAAATGGCAATTCTAGAAGAGGAAAAAATGCACTACTCTTTCGTGTATAAAGAAAAAGGGAATTAAATTTTCATTTTGTTCTAGACTCTCTTTTTGGCTATCCAATAAATAACATATAAACCAATTTCTTTTTCGCCTGTCACGCATGATGTCGTTTTGTGTGAAATGATTTTCAAAGGTATGGGCTTCTTCTTTCAAGAATGTTGCCACAAAACCAAACGAATAAGTGGGAACGATAAGAAACGGGATTAAATTGGAATGATTTTCTACACTGGAATGCACACAGCTATTTATATTTATAGAGTGTTGCGGTAGCTATTAATATTTATTATTTGTACTCACAGTCGGATCTCTAAGCGGATGCCGAATTAGACTTTGTCGTCTTTTGGATGATTCCATTTTGTTCTCGTTTCACTCCTTTTTCTTCCTTCCTTTATACAACGACACTCGATCACGCAACTGTCCTCTGTCTGGAGGAAAACTCTATGAAAGAGAAAGCAAAGCTGTAAACAGGATGATAAAATTTATACTATACACATTGAAGGCATAATATTATTCCATTTAATTTGTGGTAAAAGTCATATATTTCTCAACATATAAGGGAATACAGCTACATAAAAACCGATACGAGACCAGCTACAAGCAACACGCTAACAAGAACCACCAAATGACTACCGTTGTTCTCAGTGAAACCTGATCTGACCCATCCTGAAAACTCCACCACAGTTTATATAAAACATTAAATACTTGTAACAGTAGGCTTGCTGCTTTCACTCCCATTGTGCCTGCTCATATTTCAATACGAAAAGTTTTCGCATTTTATAAGTACTTGGAGAATAGAAGCCAAAAAATTTCCAACCAACCGCAAGTCTACTAGATTCCAAGAAGGAATTCTTGGGTGCACCACAAAAGCCACTACCAGTGCTTCAGTCAACAGGTAGTCAATAATAAAGTTATCTATTTTTCTGAACATAATATCAAACTGCAGTTTCTTTCGGCGTACGTTCAAAGCTACTCATATAGTTGAGTACTAAGGTCCTCGTAAAAGCAATAACTTTTTTTTACTTTCACTCGAGCTCAACCTCACCTTTCCATTTTTATCTGCAACTGCACTTACTCTGTGTTTCAAGAAGAATGATAGTACTTAAAAGGTATTATTTGCTGCACGTTTTTGTAGCTGAATAGAGTGTATTGGAAATGTGTATGCTTTATTTTTGTTCCTGGAAATCAGCTAAGAAAATAAATATAACAAAAGAAGCAAACACAAAGAGAATGAGTCTCTGTCATTGTTTTCAAAGAAAGCAAGGCACTTAGACTTAGACATCAGTCAATAGACAGTTAGTAAAAACCAAAGAAGGAGCAAAATTGAATCGAAATCAAAACTACTTCACGGCTAGTTGAACATTGAGGAAAAACGATAAAGAAAACAGAATGATTCCGGGCATCAGAATTGCCAACGTGTTTCCTCCTTTCCTTTTAAATTGACATACGATTTATATGGATTCCATTTAACAGAGCTTCTAGACCAGAGAACAAGCATAATGAAAAATGGAACGATATTTAGCAGTTGTGTTGTCCGACATAATAAATTGAAAAGAAGACATCGAGAAAGTTCGATTTTGCATATAAAGTACAAAGAAAAGAAAGTTACGCATAAACAATGTAGTGTGGTATAAGCGTGACTCATCGGGTATTGGGTAGAGAGAATTCAATTGATATTTTACTTTTGTAAACCTTGAATTTAAAAGACGCACATGAATTCAACAAGATGTATAGGAAATGTTCAACGAGGTTAGGGCTTTTACTGTGATTGAAGAGTAACAAACAAAAGGAACATGACTTACAAACGCACGTGCTTATAAGCATGAACATATAAAGTTTAAATGTGTATTTTTGTTTTGCAGTAGCATCGTAAATTTTATGGGTTAAAATTGCTTCTTTCTTGATGATTGTTGACTTTCAATAAAGGAAGTTGTCCCATGTACAATACTCAATCATAACTCAGCTTTTAGTAAACTCTTCAAACATATAACTGAAAACTTGGTATAATTGAACATCTCGATGTTGGAACATCCTTAGCAAATAGCAGTTGAAATAGCAATATGAACTCTGTTAGAAATATGGCCAGAGGAATCAACCTGCTAAAGTGAAATATAAATGGTTGTAAATTTCGCAGTTTTCAGCAATTCATTTAACGACAAAATTGCAGACATGATACTTGTTTACAGACTTTAAAAGCTTGAATTAGGACACTGAATAATACCTTTATAACTAGAGTTGACCATGCGTGTAGCGGAAATGAGCGAACGAAAAGCTTAGGTGACTGCTACTGTTAAAAACAAATTACTGTACATCTTTTGAAGTGAATATGACCAAGTGACGTTTAGTCGCAAAATAGTTCACGTTTTTGGTATTTCTATACAACCAAATTAGAAGGGATTAGGCTCCTACCCAAGCATAATACGAACTTCATCTATCCTATCATTCACTCCATTCAATTTTGGCAACACAAAATGTCTATTTCTTGTTTAGCTGTCATATCATTATCATCATTTGAAGGATCACGTACACAGAGACTAAAAGATTTAACTTTGCACTGTAAAACGGTCTTTTCCTCAATTTTCCAAAGTTCATTCTTGGAATAATAGGAATACAATTATCATGGCGAAATTGCTTTCTGAAAGTCCGCCTTGGTGCTTGTTAAGGCCCTTTCATTCCACCACTATACTAGTAAAATTACACGCTACTACTAGCGGACTAGTGGAGCAGTTCAATTCAACCTCCTCTCATTTTATCTCTTCTTGTGCGTGTCATACTTGTGTGTCTCGTTCAAAATAATAATATATATCTGACGTGATGAACAGGAGATTCCTAATATTAGCGACCTAAATCGTCATCATTATAAGTGTCCTTTTCTCTTTGATACTGTCTCTTCAACTGGAAATACGTGACATTTTCTGAATACTCTGAACTTTGGTAAAAGAACATACCAATTTATCGTCCTTCTCCCAATTGCTTGTCATAATCTATGTGAACGTACGTTATCAGTATTATCACTCATGCACTAGTACTGCTTTCATCCAGGAAAACATAGAGCTGTCTTTGTTTCAAAATATGTACTTAATACTCAGATAATCTGTTTACTACTTATTGTTTTCTCCCTGCTTTCACAATATTGTTCGCTCACGATGCAGAATAACGAATAACCACTTTCATAATAATAGCTGATAACTTTTGCTTTAGTCGCTCTCAAGGACGTGGAAATGTAAACAAAAGGTTCTTACAGCTCAGTATCGCAAATTTCTTGAAAACCTTTGCTGTTTCCATTGCTGTATAGTACATGCACTTGATATTTTAATATCATCGATAATATAACATTGCTTTTTGCTTGCGATGCAGAATAGCGCCTGTAACAAGAGCACAAAGTAAACATCTTTTCTTTCGATAAGAGTAAAAATCTCTTTGTTTGAAAGGCAGACATGTACAAAGACATCAGTTTTTTATTGCCCATAGTTTTGGGTAAACTCAAATTACATTCTACACGCAGGAATCGTGATGCACAAGTCAAGTTTGATAGTATTTATTTACAGTTTCACCACGATAACAAATACAGGTATTCCACAAATATGTTTTTAAATCTTGTGGTATCGGTGCACGCAGCGTGAAACCTATGTAAAAAGGTTTTAATAGAAAGTCTACCTATCTACTTGAAAGCGGTAAAAGTCTGTGTTTCCTTACCCAACATTCTTGTAGAGGTTCTGGGAAAAACTGAGAAGCATACTATGCTGTCGTCGTCTTTTTTACCTAAAACTTGTTCCTAGAAGGGCGCTACAAAACTCCTTCTCTGCAACCTTTATCTTGATGTTGTGTTTCATATACATTTTCAATATTCTGGCTCACTGTTTACCTGTTTACTCAGGTCTATCATCTACAGCAATTTTGCTCGTCATGAGAAAAGGAAAGGAAAATACGTTGGAAGTACTTGTAAAAGTCTTGTAATGCCCCATTTTCCACAGGCTCTTCAGCCTTTTGCCATAGTCATAATAATATTCAACAATTTACCTACAAGTACTGTTTGCACGATACTTATACTGTCATAAAGTGTGTGAAACACCGTTCATTAGTCCTAATGGCTCAAAGTTTAGCAAGCAATACAATAGTTACTTTTTATGGCTTTATATGAGAAAACATTACAGCATCCTTGTAGAGGTATACATACTCAGCTCAAAATAACACACCTGGCCGAATGATGAAACTTAAAAGGGTCCTTGATGTCTTTCCTTTTGTCTTTATGTCACTTCTTGTTTATTAATTTCAGCTATTATGAGATACCACAAAAGGAGAAAACGCCGGAGGATGAAAGTAGTAGAATAGTGCTTGTGATAATCACAACATGAATAGGATCGTATAAAAGAGTTCCTATTACCTTTATGAAAGTTATATGGAATATGGGATAAAAATATCGATTTCCATCTATGCTACGTTTCCCCCAAAATTATATAGTTCCGAAAGTAGCTTTCATTTTCTTATGAATAGTGTAATGTGACTCCATGTATTACATGACGAACGTAAAGGTGAAAAGAAAATGATACGCCTAAAAAAAGTAGCGCTATCAATGGCACACTCACAAGAAATGTTTTGTGTGCTTTATTTTCAAGAAGAATTAAACTTTTCTCACATTAGAAGCCTTACATTTACGTATCTTATCTAGCGTGCCATTCATGGTTCACATTACTTTGTGACTTGTTGAAACGCGGCGTAAGATAATTTCCAGTAGCTAGGCATGAAGAATAGTCCAGACTTGTCTGTTTTCTTTTTAGTCACTCCCAGTAGTGTATTATTTTCATGATGGGATGAAGTTTATCAGGTCCGTAAAGAAATACTAATTTTATTGGATACGACACTAAAAAGAAAAAAGAAAGACATTTTGTGCAAAGAGAATCACATTAAAATGAGTGCACCTAAAAAGGAAATGACTTTTCTTTCAGTATTTTAGCCACTATACTAGCGCGTGCATGCATATTCGTTGTTGTCACTCCAAGTAACTATCAGCAAGCTCACTATTTGTCAAGCTAGACTGCCTACGTTTTCCTTGACTGAAATCTATCAAAACGAATTTGTGTTATCATTGCTTTCCATTTTAACTGTACGTTCCCTTATTTCACGTAATAAAAAGAAAACGCGCATATATAAAGACCAAAGGAGGAAGTGGGTGTGCGGAGTTCTAAAAACTAGATTACAGTGTACAGTGTTGATGGACTCTTTTGTTGAGTAAAATATGAGTTTCTGCTTAGCTTTTACTATTAAGGGATTACATGTCTTTCCACAAGAAAACAGCGAAAGATATTTGCTCTACAGCTTTCATTATTCATAAAGTTTTATTTCCGCTCAAAAAGGATTATTTTACAAAACCAACAATGTGAAACATGCTACAGATCCACAGAATAGGTTTAGCTTATACCTAGTGTGTGGTAAAGCGTGATAAGAAGGCAAGGCAGAGATGGTCATGTAACAAACCACTAATAATTGTACAGCTTTTCCCAAGTAGTAGTTGGGCTCGGTTTAAAAAGTTGTTTGCAAGCATTACAGCTTACATAACATGTAATAATATATAATATGGAGCAGTACAAAAAGACAATATCAAATGCAGGAAACAGAGAAAAGGTAAGTTTAACATATGTTCGCAAAAAGGGGCGAGGAGTGATTTTATACGTCATGTTACTGTCATGTACGCTTTCAGGAAGATTTCTTCCTAGCTTTTGTGTCTGCTGTACTGCCCTCCTCTAGAGCCAATAAGGATTTGCGTATTTTATTGGATTTTCACTTTCACTTTGTCGGTGCGGCCTGCTGAAAAGGCAGTGTAGTGTAAAGTAGCCTTGTTAGTCAGCGTTCTGTATCTGTAGGGATGCAAAGGTATATTGGATTCAGTCCAGTTTTTTTGTGCTTGTAACTAATGTACAGCATGCAAATTTGTGTAAGTGGTAATAGAGCACATTCATATGCTGTGCTCTTTTTTATGTAAAAGAAGATTGGATTCCTGATACAGTTATATACAGCTCATATGCATGTGATGTTCTTATAACTTTCTTTGTTCACATGCCGCTGTCACATAATGCCACATTCACGTACTGGCTATATGTCACTGGGTTTTTATTACTTCCTTCCACTTGCATTTTCAATTTCCCAAAAATCCATTTTTATAGACCCGAACCGGATACTTAAGGCAAGCACTTTTGAATATAACAAGAGTGCCATTACTTTTACATACGTAAAATGGAAAATACCATACAGTTGTTATAAGCAGGTACATGGATGGCTATAACTATTTGACTGTTAAGAGAGTACATGATTCCTGGACCGGGCAGCTAGAAGATGGAATTTGGAATATTGAACACGATTTCAAAGAGCGTAAAAGGTTTTAGAGCTGGAGGCAGGCCAGAAGTAATTTACAAACGGATTAGGGTTAAAGTAGCTCTTCAGGCAAAGCATTTTTATAAGGACTTATGATTGACTTTCTCAGTAGATGGTCACTTTTAAGCTAAAAGCGTCTTACGTAAATGCCAACAACGTGCTGTATTGCCACTAGAAAACTAGGATTTTGTAAAGTTGTATTGGAAAACTTTCCTCTCTCCCCCTTATCGAGGACAAAGTGACAAGCCGTGCAGAGCCATGAAGAACTAAAGTAGCAAGTAAAATTCGATAAATGTTTGGAATGATATTTGGCTGTGTTCTAATAAAAACTATCTAAATAAATGCCATTTTGTTCAGCAGTGGGGACCAAAATAAAACCCAGCTTAAGTATTCCGTGGTTTGCCTTTTCTCATCTCATTTTCTCAGCATGAAGCACGAATAATGTTAATGTGTTGAAAATTCAATTGGAAAGGCAAAACAAGCCTTTGCATGCGTCCAAAAAACAAACAGTCATTCTGGAGAAACAGATACAAAACTGCGAACCGTAACGTAGTTCCAACCGTAAAGCTTCGTAAATCTCATGGCATTAACGCGATGAAAAAATGAATATAATGTTTTACATAACACAGTGAGACTATCGTATTCTAGGGAAGGGAAATTAGTTTTTTTAGTACTATCCTGACTTTGTACATTTTAGTCGTTTTACTTTTAACACATTCCAGTCATCAAGTCGTTATCACTCTCTCTCGTTATTCTTTTGGGAGCATTTTTGCCAACTTGGTGATGATGTTGAAGATATAATGATGAAAAGTTTAGAGTGGTTCATGTGCAGTAATAAAAAAGTTGTACTAAAGTAGCCAACTTTCTCTAAGACCATATTGTTAAATGAGATGTCGGTGCATGTAGTACAGAAGAAGGAAAAGTGGAAAAGAAATTGGATATGATGGTAGAACAATGTTCTAGAGGTCAAGCGAGAACTGAAGTACATCTTAAAAGAGAAACTTGTTTTGCTCTCTTTCTCCTTCATTTCCTGACTTTTCTCTTTTCTAGCTCATAGATTCTTGGACAATACAATAAATACTCTTTTGAGCAGCTTACACTCACATCCAAAGAAAAGCTCATTTACCAATTTGCAGCTCTGGAAAAGCAATCTGGTTCCGTTTGTATTACTTTTCTTTGGTTTTACTACGTAAATCTAACAAAAATAAAATAAAATAAAAAATCTTACAATAATATCACATTTTTTACGAAGTCGGCGGTCTGCTATCAAAACATAATTTAGTTTTCTTCCCAGAATCAATTTAAAATGGAATTGAACTAGTTAAGAAAAGTTCATGCACGTCTATTTCATACATCCATTTACCTTTTGCCTCCAGCTATTCCATTTCAATTTCTATTGTACTGAAATATGTGTAGGTATTACTTCTAAGAGCACGCCAGTACGCATCAAAACCTAAATGTAAATTAAAAGTTCACCTTTTTGAATAGATGATATTAAAGTTTACAAGTCATGAATACAGCATCGATTCCTATTTTTTAAGGTAAACCCTTTGAAGAAGCAAAAGACGTCACTGGATACGCCCCAGCAAACAAGGTTGACCTTTTATATGTACTTTTGGGCTCTTTCATCATCACCAAAGGTATTCATACCTTTTCCTTCCATCCCTTCAAAGCTATACGCGTCTAAAATAATTTTTTTCGTGAGATTCTCAATTCAAACACAACTTTTCTCAGAATCAATATGCATTCTTGTAAAAAACACAATATTGTAATACGGGAAATCCTACGAATGCATGAAATGTGGGGCCTTGCTTTTTCATTTCACTTTGAGCACAGTCGAATAGGAGATGAGTGTATATGAAGTACACAGCAGGAAGAAGAATGACAGTGGGAAAGATTTGTGAAGACAGGATCATATTTTTTCTTTCAAAAAGTAATCTTACTTTTCACGAATGTTGCTTCTGTCCATTACAAATTTTCTTGAAAGGTTTATCAAGTTAGTCTCCCACGTCATGGATCGATGCTCAAAGATAGCAAAAATCAGGTAACCCGATGCTTTGTATGTACCTGGTAAAGTAGTAAAAGAATTTCTTCCTAAGACCCTTACTTTATACATTTACAATCAGGCCTGTTGCTATTTTTTGTCATACCATTGTCACTTTGTCATTTCAAAGTATAGCTCAGAAAAACGTGTGAAAATTTCTATATACTAAGGACTAACTCCACAAACTAGAGTCTTATCCATCGTATTTGGAAGGAACTATGGCCGTGACCACATCCAAGAGGATAAATCAAACTGCAAAGTAATGCAAACGTTGATGGTAAGACTTACCGTTGTGCAAATAATAGCTTAACAGTTTCAGCGTTGGAACGAGGAGCATATTATGTGAAGAGTTGTTGTTCTGGCGGAACTACTCTAGGCTTAGAATCGCGAGAAGTAGCAGTTGTAGCAGCTTTTTTGCGATGAAGCAGCACTATCGTAGTATATGAGGACGAGGACGTGTACAAGTTTCCCAGAAAATGAAATTGGAAAGCGTGTCGAAGTTCATTCAATGTATACATACAGCTTTCCAACGGAAGTGGACCACCTCTAGAATAGCACTTGAGAACGAAGGGGAAACCGCAAAGCAATGATACATTATAACGAAACGAGGCGATGCTGGAACACGTCTGTTGAATTCTGTTTGTTCCTTTAGATTCATAAATGTACAAAGAGCTGGAGAGTTTCATTGTAGCCGAAATATTTGCAAATAATTTATGAAGCTCTGTTTAGTTTTTCTAAGAGCTATAATATGTGTAAAAACCGCATTTGTTCTGCCCTGAGCAAAGACTTTTATAAATGAGATATTTATGTGAGGCTCTTTGTACAAAATGAAATGCAATTTTTCCCATTATCCGAGAAATATTTGCTTGTTAATAAATTTCTATAAAGACTCATGCATTGAATGGAAACGTGTAGACTAAAGTTTCAATTTCATCTAGCTTACAAGTGCCTTTGTAAGTTATACTGAAAAAATATAGATTCAGCTGCTCTCAACAGCTTTATGTATTGAATCGTCTCATGAATGTGAATGATATATAAAATGTTTTGAATCATGACTAGTGACACTACTTTAAAAAGTTGAAATTTTATGTATTTATGTATGAATCCCACATTTATTCTTTTCTTTCACAAAGGTGGAAATGAGTGAGGATATTATGAATATTCATAATTCATACTCATTTATAATTCAAAGAACATCTTGCATGTATCCGAATCTTCGTCAGAAATAGTTTACCAACGGAAGTTTGAGACCACGAAAACTACTTGCAACAGGAAAACGTAATTTCCAGTTTGCAAATGGCATGGTGGGCGGTTGTAGGTGTACTTAGAACTGAAGGAACTTTTGCTTTGCATCTCTGTTTTGCATTTCTGCACTTGTATGTATGTGAATATTCATTATCACGTAACATTCGAGTTCTATAATATTGCAAATCTACTATAAAATCTTGGCGAAATTTTACTTGAAGTTACTCTCTCAGACAAAATGAAATCCACTCGTAATAAACTCTCTTCAAAGTAATCAGAAGTTTCTTGTACAAACAGGTAGTTAAACATTTCGCTAGAATACATTAAATTCAGATTTTAGAGCGTTACACAAAAACACAAACAAATATTATTTCGGGACACTTTTCCTCTTGGTCTGAAGATAGTAAAGAGATTTAGTTTTGAATTCTTGGAATTTAATAAGAGAGCAAAAGTAAACGGAGGATTTAAAAAGAATATAAAGGAAGCAAGCGGTACACGAAAAGTTGTTAGTCTGACGCAGTGGCTACAAATTGGGAGCTTAAATTGGATTTCCGAGTCTTTTTTCACGAAAAACCAACACTCATTCAATTTAAAGGCAGAAAGGTAGCAAGCAATGTGGAAAAAAATGCAGTTAGTTCTGTGTTCATGTTACATCCACATTAAATGGCTTGCAGAATTTGAAAAGAACATTCAAACACGAAGAAAAAAACGTAATTTTGTTTTGAAGGACTCGCGTACATCATTCCAATCAAGTCCAGGTTTTGAGAAAGAGAACCGTGAAAGTGAAAAATGAAAGTGGTCCCAACACATTCAAGTGCTCATCAAAACACTCGATTTCGTTCAACATTTTACACAAGAATCTTAAAAAATCAACTATTGCGTCATACTGTATTACAGAATTGCGCACCTAGCCTGCGTCTGATGGGGCAAGCCAATTCACAACTTTTTCCAATTGCATCAAGTAGCATTTACTTTGCAATAGCAATTTTAATCACTCTACGCTTTCCTCTTAATTGTTATTGTTTAATTGGCAAGTCTTGTTCCAATTCAGCATTTACTACAATTTCCCATGCTTCCTTTAATCCTTCAATCGCATTCATCTCTACCAAATAAAGTTATACGTGTATTGTTGTAATAATTGTGATCATTATACTCTTCGTCAATTATGACTTTCTCTATGCATGTATACCATTTTGTTGAGAAGTTCTATTGTTCACTTTCTGATCTCTTGTTTCTCTTGAATTCTATACAAATCTGTTTTCAAGCTACAACGATCCAGAGTTCCAGCTGGATGAACATAACTATTGCAACTTGAAATGAATTCAATATTTCTTAGTAAATGCACTAATAGAAACATACACTTCTATTCATATATTCTATATTCAAACTTTTACCTGCATAACAAATTAAAGGGATTTTGTATTAACTTACCTCACTGAATACCAATACTATGTATATCATTATGTTTTTGTCAAGATTGAATGCTCAGCTATATGAGCTTTACTGTTATACGGGTTCTTTAACATCAAACTAAACTAGCGTACCTATTATATTCTATTTTGTTTAAACTCTTTGGAAGTACAATCTAAAGTTATTCGTAGACCGTTAGCAAAAGAATCAACAACGCCCTACCCTCAATTTAAGTAATTATTGTGTTTGAAAGGAACGGTTTGAGAGGACATATTATTCCCAAATTAAGTAATTATTATTTGACTTCTCTACGTTCTGAACTACAACTTTATTCGTAAATAAAAGAGAATTCACAATGATTTTTTTACAAATTTTATTCAAAACATACTACTTTCGTAATGACTTATCCATTAGCGTTTTTGTTACTTCAATAAAAAAAATCCGAATGTTATAACGAAGGGGAAAACGAATAAGTTATGATAAAATTTTGTAGCCCATAGCACATGTCTTATTTTGCATACGTGTTAAGCAATTACTTTATATTTAAAACAGACGCATTTGGCAATATGACAGATGACATTTTGACCATATTTGGAGGCAACACGTCTTTTACGTTATCTTAACACCCATACACGATAATATCTTAATACGAATTGTCTTTTCCGGCTGTCGTTCTTCCCTATGGACTTTCTTCATGCATACAATATGGTGCAACATATTGCTTTCTTTTCTTGATGAGTATTATTTGTCACTGCCAAAGTCATGCTCACTGCTCACACTATTTTAAGATGGCCTTAGCAAAGTATTTGCTACAAGTTGAAAAATAGGCTAAAGCGTGAACAGACCAAGTCACGAGTTAGACACAGTAGAAGAATACAAATGCGATCTAAAAGCTCTAAATGTCATTTATCAAGATCACTTTAATGTACTGTAAAATGAGCTTCCATTAACTCTGACATATAGTGCTACTACGTCTTATCAGTCTTCACTCTCATTTTACCGGTGCACTTGCTTTCATTGGGAAAATTAATAAGGACGTCATTAGCATTGCTAATAATATTATCCTAAGCGCACTTATTACTACTGCTGACGGACATGTCCGGACATTCAAGATTCAAATACAAATGCATATACTCGTTACCAGAAAGCAGCCGCTGCTGTTTAATGATTATGGTGTGGCGGAGTAGAAAGACTATGAAATCTAGTTAGCGAGAACAGTAATACCTTATTATATAAAACTGTGCGTCAGAACTTGCAACTCTGAAGTTTTATGTACAAATCTGCATATATCTTGATTATTATGCATACTTAAAAAATTCCTAAGAATATGGTCAATCTACTAATGACAAGCAAGTATATGTAGCAATAAAGCAACTGTATGGAAGAAGCATTTTCAGTATAAATGTAATATATTTGCATCTATCAGTGAGTCAAATGTTGAGATTTTAGTCCAGATGAAACATACCGATAAGGAACAGGCCCTGAAGCATTCGCCTTTAATAGGTTATAACTGAAATAAGCTTTTAAAATTTCATATGAAAACGATAGCATTCTATAAGCACTTACATATTACAACAATTCATAAGGATTACCTTTGCAGCAGCTTCATGTAAGCAATGTAAAAATTTGACGCACAAGTAACCTGCGACAAAACTAGTACTGTAAGCGATTAAAAATAGATTAAAAATAAAATCGTTCATTTTCCATCATTTCCCAATAACCAACGTGCTCGGAAACAACACAGTTGGATGTATATGAGTTTGGAAATCACACAACGAAACTAGTGAAGCAGAAGCCTTTCATGTGCGCAGCACTCGCAAGACGCCCCATGGAGTTTGGTAATTTTTCTAGCATTGACTCCAGTCTCGGAAAAAGTTCAAGGTAAAAAAGATCATTTCCTCCTGTGCAGCATGAACCTTGTTAAAAGTTGCACTCAACAGGTATAAGCTTTAGTACACTTCTTTCAACAATATTTTACATATTGGCCACATTTATTTAGCATACTAAATTAAACTGATAGTGTGCATCGATTTACTCTAAACGCTAAGAAATATGGAACTACTCTTGCTTCCGCAGGACTAGCGCTACTTACATTACAGAACAAAGCAATTTTCTCTTCATTCTTTTTTAACCTTAAATATTAGTAAAATATTAACCTCAGCTTTCTAAATATATGAAGAAAAAGTGCAAGCACACTGCCAATAATAATGAGTCTTCTAAAACTGTTCCTTTGTGTCCAATTTTCTGAAAGACTTATTTCTTTCATTGTGTCTTGGGCTTTCTGTATAAATGAACTAGTCGTTTCAGGAGCGCAATAAGGCATATGCTTACATTTTTCAATTATCGTTCCCCTACTTCATTCAAGTGAGAAGAACTAAAAAGCAGTTTTTGGAGATGAAAGATCCCTTCAGACAAATTAGTGCCTCTTGTGCTCAACTATAAGCTTGTTGCCCCAGTCTCGTTGAAAATGCACGTACATCCGCACGTCTTCCATCTTTCAACTTAATTTTCTCCTTCCAACAATCTCATTTTTTGGAATAGAGAGTTAAAATGAAGTAGAGCAATGAAGTAACTATATAATTTAGCAACCTATTATTGTGGCTTGTATTGACTGGTGAAGCAGCAAATAAACAAGATTTATACAATAACAAGTAAATTGTCTATGTGCTATTGTGTGTCTTGCACACTTCTTACCGTCACTGGAATTCTTCTAATTTATTTCATTTGTTCAGCAGCAACCATCCAACCATATTTGGGTCTTGGGTCCCTCGTGGAAAAATCCTCTCCCTTTTTTCTTCAAGGACAAGTTCAATTCCCTCGTTGTTTCGCTTTTGGCAGATGAGAAAGCACAATTATTATTGCTTGTCTGTTCACGTCATTGTACTCTAAGCAGCCATGGAGCGCTCATAATAGTAATGATAACAATAAATAGCATAACCCAAGAAAAACTTGTAGTTGTAACTGTCTGTGTAGCAGCAAAACAAAAACTTTGTTCAACAAAGTTGGTTCATGCTTTCTCCAAGTCGGTAGTCTAGTACAAGTAGCAAGCAAGGCAGTCCAACTGTAAACCACTTTGTTGCCGTTTGATGGGGAAAACAAAGAATTGCTTTATGCCTTCTGCAACACCAGTCGTCGTATTGTTAAGTAGCCAACAGCAATTTCCTCCAGACAATTTCCTAAAATATACGACGCACTTTCTTTTGTTTTTTAGTTGTGCAATTTATTACCGCTGAAGTTCCAGTGTTCTTACTCTTGTCACACATAAAAAGCGCACATACTTCTCATTACTATTATGACGGTAATGTGTACTTTACTTTTCAGCAACTGTCCGCATTTTCAAGAGAAACCGTATAATATGCTTTGTTTGTACTTTGCTTGGAGCGAGCGAGCGCTCCAAAGCAATCGTTTTGTTACACGCGCTTTTCTCCTCTACTGCTCACGATAAAGTTCCTACAAGAACTGGGGAATATACAACGCTCACTTACCCTTTTTATATTCCTCAGCGAAACATCCAACGACATGATCATCATCAACATCATCACTTTTTGCCATGTATTCACTTTTCCCCAGTGAAAGTTCCACATTGAAACTTGTGGAAGGAGGAGGAAGGGTTTTACACATTCTAATGCCACCACATCTTTCACTTCACACAGTAGTCAACCAGCCATGAATCCATTAGTTCACAGTGAAATCCTGTGGAGTCTATCTTGAATAGTAAGTCTTACTGACTATGAAAGGCGCTTCCCTCATTTACTCAAATCATCCAACAGTAAACCATCGCCAAAATATGTATTCCAGTGATGAGGAGGATGAATAACCATGAGATCTTTTCATATGGATAAATAAAATTATTATACATGGATCGTGACTTGCACCTGATTTTCAATTTGTTTTTTTAAAGTCATTCGAATCTATACATGTATTTTAGTCCATTAGAAGTTAGTTGGGATGGCAGATGGCATACGTGTCATTTAAAAGTGTACGTACCTCTCTAGTGAAATATGGCGAATATATAATCAGACTAAACTTGTTCAATTAGCGCTTCCGTTGCATTTTAACTAACGCAGCCACAGGCACAAGGACTGATATAATGAAACGCAAACATATTATATTGATGCCACAGATGGTGACTCTTCTCTTTGACAGTTTGTGTTTTGTATAATGAATGAAGATCCTCATCACCTCATCATTATTATTCCTTTTTCGTTTTAAAGTAAGTAGCAAGCTTAGTAATCCCGATTTTGATCTGGTGGTTTATGCAAAATAGTAACTCGCCACCAGCGTAGCAGCAGGGAGTTTTTACTGTTTTCAGTGAACTCCAATTTTCTCTTGGGTTTACATAGGCAGCAACCTTTCTAGGCAAAGTCAGAAACAGTAACCTTTCGAACCGTACTCACTTCAGTCACTATCCCGAATTCGGTGGAACCTCTAAACTCTAGACCCGTATAATGGTAGCGTGCAGAAGTAGAATAGTTTGGCGAGTGATGATGATGTTTTAGAAAGATGAAAGCATTTTGAAAGGACTTGGAACAGCAAAAAGCGGATGTTGGAAGTGTGCTGGTGGCGGTGGTGGAAGATGATGTTAAAGACGACGATCATGGCTTTCGGATCTACCGACTGGATGAAGGAAGAAGACAATGTTTGTCTACATGTGTAGATGATGGTGTATATATATGGGGCAAACTAAAATAGTCTAGGCTTATGGGAAAAGCCTGTCTTGTCTGTGTCGACGCAAGAGTCAAGGTAAGTAAGTATCATCAATAATACATCACAGAAAATTTTCCTAGAGTTTTAAAGAATATATGAAAGCAGTTTAAAGACTTTTTCAGACTGCTTTTATAGTCCCCAGAGGTGGCGGTAGTGATGTATGTAGTATGTATACCTATATAATGTGCACTTCAAAGAATTATTCTCATCGTCCTGGCTTTAGCTACAACATGACATGCATCCTGATGGTCACTACATCGACCATGAAGCCGTAACCATTCAAATTCAAGACTCTAGTCGGGATCCAGTCAAATTTCTTCATTCGTATAGGTCTACAGGAGAAAGCAGTCTTTCAGTCAGTCGTAAGGGACTCTGAGTAAATCTCTTCTTAAGAAACTCACTTTTACACGTATGAAGCACGAAGTATGTTAAGATTTTTGCTGGAAGTGAAGAAGAAGACGAAGATGTTATTTGGTTTAGGTTTATTAAGTTATCTTTGGACGTGTCTGTATCATGTCAACTGACTTCCAGGCTTGCTTTTTTCCTTGAAGCGACGGCATATTGAAATTAGCTGCTACTATTGTGACTGTATAAAAAAGAAGTACTGACATTTTCATGTCGGGCAATAACAAGTGGTGATCTTCCAGAATATGAATATTTTTTCTCAAAAGCATGCTTAAAACCGTGTTTCTGGGCTCTAGAAGGTTTCCTGTTTTGTGTAAAACCGTGCAAAAATTTTCAGAAAGCAGAATTATTAGACACTATTGACAAAGGTTTGCGCTTTAACATGCAAGGAAAACTTGAATGAGTTTACTGGTTTGGAAAAGAAGAGCAAAGAAAATTTAAGCAAATAAAATAAAGAACTTTGTTCATCAAGTGAATGAATGATAAAAGAAGAAATGAACTGTTCCCAAATTGAGAGCTTGACAGTTCCACGAAAACAAAAATCCGCACAAGCGACAACTCACTTGAACTTTTCAGAGGATACTCATCAACCGCACAGTAACAAAGAAATCTTATTCCTCGTTCAAAATTCACGTTTTCGTCAAACACTAGAATTCAAAAGTTTTAGAACAGGAAACCAAAGAAAGTTTTTTTTGCGAAATTGAATTGCAATTGCAAAAACAAAGGAAAAGGAACTTTGTAGCAAATAACTAACGAGATTTTTTAGTTTCTGGCTGCTTACCACTCATCAAATGACAACTTACAGGTGCATAGACAAAAAGGCTGTAAAGAGAAAATTGTGACTGAGACTAAAACTATTTTGAAGTGAAAATGAAATTTCTCACAAGGTTCATTTCATATAAAGTAAGAATTGAGTTTCCTAACAAGAGAATTCGTTTACAATGAGCTCCATTTTAAAGAAAATAGACGGTTTAGGCTTCCGGATTCTTATTTCAGGTCTTCTGCACCTTATTTGCCTTGAAAGAGAAGATGTATTGCTAGAAATGAATGACTAGATTGGGCACATCTTCTTAGAGATTACTAATTCGCTATAGTACAAGTACCATTATGAGGAAGCACAATGAGTAAAATTGTTTGCCTTACATCACCCCATACCATTTCATCGAAAAGTTGCAACTAGTTTGATTCTCTAGTCTTGTTGATAAATTTAATTTAAATGCTAACGTTTCTTTAAACTCCAGCAGGATTTAGTAGCTCTCTCCCATTACTGTTTACAGTGGCAAATTGTTCATCGTTTAATTCTGAGACTTCAAAAAGATCTCTTATTCTTCGGACGACCAACACACCAACACCTACTTTATTTTATACTTATATTATATCCTTTAGTTTCTTATATATTAATGTAAATATACATATATTCATAAAGTATAAATTGCGTATTTGCACTACAGAGATGTGGGTGACAGCCGAAACTTTGGACTGTATACAAAATAGTAATTAAATTCTTGTAGATATGCAAAATAAATAGAAAATTCGCAAACTTTCTTTAACCCACCACTTCCGCATGTTTTACCTACAGCTTCCAGCTAGAATATGTTACAGCCAACAAGTGTACGCTAGATACAAGATGATAACAAAGAAACTTTGTGAACCAACCGTCAATTTTTCTTTGTCTCCGCTTACCTTCCGTTCCTATCTCAGACATTAATCTGCAACTTTCTCCATTTCCTCTTTTGTTTAACTACATTTATCAAAGAGTTAAAGATATAATATGTGCTTAGTCTAAGGCATTTATACTCCTCCAAGTTTATACTATCTTCTTAATCACATCCTGTCAATACCAAACGCAATGATATTTCCCATTGAAAACAACAAATCGTTACCAATCGTACGTACAATTTTGCAATTTTTATTCCTGTTTATTTCATTCCAGTCCAGAGGAGAACTTTTAATTAAAAGGTACATATATTGTGTTTTCTGATATGCATATATTTTAGACTTTTGAAAATCATACAAATACAATCAATATGTTTGCTATTTTCAAGCAAAGTTCTTTGCATTTTGTCATCAGCACGACTTGTCACAACTGTAGAACTTGGAACAAATAAGTTATGGTTGTTTGTTTCTGGATTTTATGGTGTACGCAAGTAAGCTTGCGAATTCGCTTTTAATTTAAGATAAATTTCATTTATACTTTTGATACTACAATAAAATAACTTTTTTATTTCATACAAAGTTGCCTGACATGTTACATGCAATGTGGTTGTATGGTCCGTTTAGTACTTTACGTAATAAAATACTGTGTCCTTTTAAAAGTTCCAAAATGAGCATAAAATTGTATTAGGCCCCGTCAGAACAACTACAAAAGTTTAACTCTGTCTGTGCGTGGTCCAATTGTAATCTCTCCGATTTGTTGTTATACATACACCTACATCTTAAACATGCTGGAATGCTGGAGCATGGATGGAAGGTAAATATTTTATTCATAAAGACCCCTCTATCTCTATTGTCTTTGTAACGTTGAATAATATTATGATGATAAATTGAATTAAAAGTTTGAGATAAGTTAACCAAATGACCTATACCTACGCCAACATGTACATCACCTAGAGTAATATATATGTGTTAGATGTTCTGTAGAGATAAAAACAAAGATATAAATGTTAGAAAGGCTATTATGCGGAAAGTAGCAAAAATATTCAATAAAAAGCATAAGAAGCATTCAATTGATGCTTTCAACAATAAAGTGAAACCTGACCTATCTTATTTATGACTAGTGCTTTTTATTGCTCTTAATCCAATCAAATTTTGCTGTAAGTTTATTGGAACGTGGAACACTATTCACTTTTTATGTGATCATAACTTAAACAAAATTTACTACTCAACTCAAACTAGTTTGGAACAGGACACTACACAACGATTAGCCTCAATCTGATACATCCAAAGAGATTGGAACCGTTACAAATCACAAGGTTGAAGATAATAGCGAATATATGTGGATAAACTATTATGAATGAATGTATGTTCGTGCTGTTCTAAAGGACTTATCTTGATGATTGGAAAGTGACACATATAATAAGCTGAAAATTTGTAACATTGCTTGATTCTTTTAGTACAATAAAAATGCTAATTGTTGATTTAAATATTGGAGAGTGAACAAAAATATTTTTGCAAACTTTTATATAAAGGTTTGCCTAAATATCTACGCTTCTTTGGCTGCTTATTTTACAAAAATCATAAACACAGGATTATTACATATTTTTTACGAATTTATCTCTTCTTGCATTACACTCAACATTATACTGCAAATGGTTCTACTTCCATTCCTTATTCGTGGAACTTGATCCACATTCATGTAGGTATCATCGTGTGTGATATCTGCTTTCTCTCGGGCTGCCACTATAATATCGTGATGGTGTTGCTCTAATGATATGGTTTATTTCGTGGTTTGGCTAGCTTCGTTTTCCTAAACCAAGTTCCGTTTCAATTTTACTAGAGAAGCGGATTAGTGCAAAAGATGAAAGGGTCGGGTTTGTTGGAAGTGATTCAAGTAATATCTTGTGTATGGTTCCCGGCTGAATAGGAGAATGGAAAGTTTTTTATTCACAACTCCCGGTTCTGCTTAAGAAGAATGACAAACGTACAGCGAGCACGTACAATATTTTATTTCATAACCATTCTATTAGTCATCATATATAATTTACCTAAATTGACGGGCGTGTCTGCCAGCACAGTTGAATGCGATATTGACAAGATAGCGTAAGTCGCATATACTATTGTCGGTCTGATAGAATATTTTCCCTTTTTCTACCTGATGAAATTCTGCTTATAAATCCCAATTCCCACTTGTGCAAGCGTCATGACGTGATGACGCATCTACTCTAGTTTATCTATTGAAACTATGTATTGTAAAAACAATTAGCATTACGTACAATATTTCACACTAGGGAATATACAAGGAATATGCAGTACAAGGAATATTAAAATGCATTCTCTCATGCATGCAAAGATAATGTAACCAAATTGCTCTTACAATTCTTGCACATGCAATAACAATGCTTGTTTAAATATTCAATCTGATAACACTACGAATTCTAAGCATTGTTCTCCTTGATTGATTTAACATATATCATTTTTGGTGTAATTTGGAAATAGGAACCACCGTAAGAACATTTGCACAGTGACATCTTAGAGATAGAGAAAGTTATCGGAATAAAGGCAAATATAAAGTGTACTATGCTATAGTCAAAGAGACGGTCTAAATACAATGTATGTCGTGTGAATATAAATGTGTTCAGTGTGCTGTCCAATATCATAAATTCATTACGCTCGTCATCCTTAAAACTTTTAAAGTTAATTTTGGTACAATAATTACATTTCATTCGGAAACAGGAATAAGAAGAAGTATGATGATATATCCTCTAAAAGCCTTTGTACGTTTCAACTTTTCCCACCTACGCAATTCAGGAAGAACGTAGATCGCTTCTTCTTTTGGTCATGCATCGACAAAAACATCATTTTGGTGTTCACAAAATCGTGCAAGCAACCTTCAAGCAGAATCCGTAATAAGCAGTCTTACCACATCACGCTAGTTACGATATTCGCATTCTTTTTGTGAATAATAAACGAACATGTAGGGAACATGAAGTGTTGATGACAGAAACTATTACTTTCCCTTAAAATGTGACCTTCAAAATATCTACCGTGGCACTACACGTGTTAATTAACACAGACAGGTGGTTACTATATATATATGCGAGTGCGAGACGAAATTTCTATATATGATGTATGAATGTTTAATATATGTTGCTAATATTACATCAATAAAATGTCAAAACAATTAAGGAAGTGTTGGTGTTGTGCAATTTGTTACGGCCATGGCTGTATCCTACTTATATCATATTTTAAGAATCTGAGCTTCCTTTTTTATGCATCTCCGAAATAATCTCTCTTGCTCCTGGAAAAAGTCAAAGCTCATATTGGTTCGTTGGTTCCTATTTATCTAGTCTTAGCCAGAGAATAGGTCTGTTGAGTGTTTAACTAGACGCATCAACAAAAAGATTTAAAACATATTTTTGCCTCGTCTCATCTCTAGCAAATAACCTCGAAAACTCTCTTGAAATTTGCAAAATGTCATGAGCAGAAAAATCATACAGGAGAAAATCTGACAGCGACCATAAGTGAGGCTCACAGATTAAAGAACGTGAAGCATAAAATGAAAGGGATAACGAGGCGAGGAGAACATTTTGCCGAGTTTTTGCTTTGTATTGTATTATTTGTTGTTGAAATACTTGAAAATTCTGTGCACTGTGTGTGTTTGCATATATAAGATAACCCCGATATTGCAAGATTATATTTGGAAGTCAGATCCAGAAAAGAAGCCGTGTACAGTAACTTGCTGTTTCGTAATTCGTTTTCGTATTGGGATGATTTTTTCAACTTCTTTTCATATGCAAAGCCTACTTTATGTGTACACTTTAGATTAATTCCGCTTGCTCGATTGGATAATCGGAAATGTCAGAAAACGCTTAACGAGTTCCCCCTTTTCAGAACGACATCCATGATGAACCCTGATCACAAAAATTATGTCAACGCTTTGAATCTCTTCTGAAGTATCTAGACTTTTTACTCATTCAAAGTGAAAATTGCTGACGTTTAGTTTTACTTGGGTAAGAAAAATCTTCATGAAAATAGAAATTCAGATGAGATCTTACTTAAATCAGTCTAGATCGATGTAATCATATCCAATCAGTGATGAAAAAATCGCATGAGAAAAAAGACAAGTGAAATTCCTTCTAACGAGATAGAATTTTGCACTGTATCATAATGCCCCATGATCGCGATAGCTCTTCAAATATAAGTATAATATATTGTATCCTGCAGCAGCACGCAGAACAAAATGCTTGTGACTCCAAGTTGGAAGTATGTTACTACAAAACTGTAGAATATGCATAAGCTTTCACCGTCTTTATCTAGATTGGTAAGGTTCTACTCATTTTCTGCTCTTTCGATTCACCAGAAATACTATACCGGGTTCTACTAAAGTACTTCCTTTCAATATTTGAATACATGGGTTTCGTTGAACGGAGTTGGAACAAAGGTGTTGTAGTGGAAGCAAGTTCGAAAAACCAAAAACGCCCCTGGGACAAGTTGAATACACTTACTAATAGTAAATTGAACAGTCTTTTTGTTACATAAAACTTATATAGTGTGCATGTGTTTACAAACTATCTTCCTATATATCGTGTAATATAAAAAGCACCGAGACAGCTTTCACATAAAAATTGATTAGTGAAAGGCATTTATTTTTTTCGTGGAAATCTTTATACTTGCACATATGGTACAGATATAAAGTGTTCATTGGTGTCAGAAAAGAAGAATCTCGTATTACCCCAAGTTCTTCAGTTGTGCTTCCGACTTCCGAGTCAGCACAGGGGAGATCTCATACACTGCACTTACTACGTGTCTTTCAATAAGTACATTCTGTAGAATTCGATACTTCATTTTAAGATGATTTCCAATATGCTCTTGATTGACTAAATATTAGGATTTTGACAAACTCGATGCATGATAAGATGCATGAATGCATTATATGGGAAAAAATACAAAACACTGTAGTTGTTTGTTTAGCTTTATTTCAGTTCTCATATGCATTCGTACTCCACTTAGCTTTCACTTTTGCATGCAACTTTCCAAATTTTGAACTAGCATACTAACACTATTTAACACATAAAGCCTGTGATATGATCATTAGCTGCAAAAATAAGCCATTTGCTTTTGAAATAATTGCAGTTCCGTTCCACACAATCCAAATCGAAGTCGTTCCAATCAATAAACTCTTTATCAAAATTTCATACAACATTTGAGATTTAACGTGTAAAAATGCAAGTGAAAAACATTATCGCAAAATATTTTCAATTGCAACAAATAGGTACACCGTGAACTTTAACAATACATAAAATTAACTATTAACATCTAGAAATCATTAAAAAACATTAATGTATTTGCATTGGCGTTAAGTGGAAGGAAGAACTCGGCTGCAGCGGAGCATTATGTAAATTAAAATACGACGAATCCAACTAAATGCATTCTTGAAAGAACAGAACCCCACTTCAATACAATAAACTATTTTAACATCGTATCCTATTACAATTTGTCATTAGCTTATCCATTATGATTATTACTAATTTATTACATTAGTCTATGCTTCTACCAATCTATACTCTGTTTTACAACAAAAGTTTTATAATAACCTACAACTAAACAATACGAGTGACTGCGACATTTGAAAATTTACATGAACAAACAAAACCGTTAAGCGGCTAGCTTATACAGCCTTTCTAATACTAAATCAAATACTACTTCCGGATCACTGAGTTATATAAATACAAATCTGCTTTGTCTGCATTTTGCATCTGCTGTACTGCTTTTAATGTATTTACCACTTGGCTCGTTTAGACCAGTCTTTTGGAGTCCAATGTAAACACTTGGGATCAATCTTCATGGCTCTTGATGCTTTCTCGTGATTTTTCATCATTTCTTTTGTTAATACGATTACAAATCCGCCTTTGTAATAAGAGATTACATTAAGATTTTGCAGCGTTGAAATCACATCTTCCTTTTTCATCGAAGTCATTTCGCAAATCTCACTGAAATTGAAAATGAGTTTTTTAATGCACAAGTGAAAATTTAACAAGCATTTGCCTTATAAACAAAAGAACACACACATACTTTATAGTAATTTGAGCTCTGTCATTGTCACCAGTCGGTTTTTGAGTAAATAAGATATTAAGAATCGTGTGGGACCAGAAACTTCGGTATGAGAGCAGGCCAAGGTCCGACAGTGGCTTTTCAGGGGAGCCCAGCTTCCCTTCAAATTTGCTCAATTCATAGCCTGCAATCAATTAAAAATTATGGCAATTAGAAATAGAATTTAACATGATTTACATGCAAAACTTCCTTTCATAATTCACAAATATCTTTCATCGTAGCAAAAAACTTACTAAATTCAATAAGTAACTTTCCAAACCCCTTTCTTTGATACGGCGGAAGAGTAAGAATACACGCAACATTATAGTCTTCGGACGATTCCTTTTCCTTGCTGAAGTAACCCACCAAATGAAAACCTCGATTGTCAAATTGTGTCATCACATAAAACAGGAATGGATCCGTATCGTAATATCTATTTAACAAATAAGTACAATGACTTTCCATCCGAAACTCAAAACTAACTTCATAAATTAAAAGATGTCAAGATATATACTGTTTACCAAACTTACAAAGTCTTATGATCGAGGAATAGCTTTGCAAGCAGACATAAGTTTTGAGCATACTGCTTGTTCTTCCTTCCGTCAATTTCAAACACTGAAATGTGTCCCTTCCTGTAAATCTCATTGCCTGGTGGATGTTTTAGTTTGCATTTTTTAAGATGACGCTCCAAACACTTGCGAGATTTTCTATATTTGAGGCAGAATTCGCATATATAGATGCATTTGAGACCAACTAATTCCTGAAAAAAGGAAAAAACGATTGCATTACTCGACTAATGAATACAAAAATTTAGCAGCAAATTATTGATTCTGTCACAAACCTGCGGATAAGGAGCAAAATACCAAGGTTTTATTCTATGTCTCCCAAGTTCAATCATTTCCACATTCTTCATACGAGTTACAACATCATCATGGCTTTGGATAAGCAAACTTCCTGTAGTCCTTGGAGTTCCAGGAGCGCCAGGCGTAGGTGGACCACCGGGAGTTTCAGGAACTGGAGTTCCAGGCTCATCCTAAAGAAGCAAAGCGCCACGTTTATTATAAATTATTAGCAAAATTCAGAGATATTAAAATTTGACGTGAAGCTAGAAATACCTTAATAACAACAGGAATCGGTGTTGCCGGATTGATTTCTGTTTTCGCCGTCTCTTCAAACGGTCTCTTCAGACTTTTCTTTCTCTTCATGGGCAGGACAGTGTTAAGTGGAAGAGAGGGTGCAACATCCCCAGCCATTGGAGAGGGTGGTCGGGAGAGCGTAATTTTCTTGGGATAGAACACTTTTGACAGTTTTAATCTATCTTCGCAAACCCATTCGTCCAGTCGTTTATTAACTGCAACAAAAAATTAACGTTTTAAAAACTCAACCTACACAATCCACTTCCAAATTGCGTAATATTACATGACAATTACAAAATGTCACTTACATTCTAAAAAGTGCACATAAAAATGACGCTTTCCATCCCTGTCAAGTTCTTGTCTCACACTAAGGATCTCTGCCATTTCTGTCAAAATGCAAACAACAAACACATTCAGCAACAATTTCCTAATTATCGTCATAGCCAATTAAAGTTAACATCAATCCAATTGTGTCAGGTCTCTGACTACTTACGCCAATCATCCCCCGTGGACATCAGAACAGGTAGCCTACATCCTTCCACAATATTTGCCTGCAAAACCACAAAAAACAAAGCCACAAAATTAATGTATCAATCACCAAATTCTTTTCCCAATAAATAATCAGCTATTTTCATGCACTCAAAAAACCTCAAAGTTAAATCCGAAAAACTACGTGCTTCCCGTCTTTCTTTAAAGCGTCTCTTTACCGTTGCAGCAGCAATATCAGCATTTTCTACATTTTCAAACAGATTTCTGCGCGGCCGTAGCCTACTCCGGACACCTGTCTGGACAATCTCCGTCGCCAACTCATTGTTGTTCTTGTCAACTTTCCTTACATACATGCCTGCACAAATGCTTTGGAGAATGCTTCCAAAACAAAAACTTGACCTTTGTTGACCTATGGCCTTAGCCACAATTCAAATTGACACTTTTGTCTTTTCTTTGACCTCAAAATCCTGACAACTCTTTCAAATCATCAGTTCAATTTTTTGAACGCTTTAAGGAAAAATTTCCTTTGTTCACTCTCAACCGAGTCAGCTATCAATTAAAATTTGCTCTTTGTTAACCTTGAAAAAAAAAACAGAAATCATCTGTGTTTTTTTCTTCCCGCTCTATCTGCCCTGTACATACTTGGCCATGTATCTTGCACCGAAAAAATAAACAAACTTATCTTTTCCAGCTACTTACAATGCTTTCGCAGGGAACTTCCTCGAAATCTTCGCTCAGTTTCCGCTCCATTTTGCCAACTGAGCTAATTAGTTAAGTTTGTAAATTTATAGGAGTTTAATTTGCTTTGCAGTTTGCAAAGTTGATCAGTGTTTATAAATTGTGTTCAGAAAACAGATGATGGGAGCTTGTATTTTTATGCTTTGAGCTCAACCGCTGCTGCTCTGGATGTGCTTAGCAGAGAGCAAATAGCGTTCTCTGGGCATACAGAGAAACGAGCTGTGTTTGCAAGCAGGGTTGGCTGGTGGCTGGCGGCAGTTTTGAGCTGCGCTTTGATATTTTTCTCTCTGGACACAGATCACATGTGCTTTTGCGTTCAGAGGCGAGAGCTTGTGCTTTGCGCTTATAAGGACGCTGCTGCATGCATGCGATTTTTAAGGATATTTTTAGAGGAATAGTTAGTTAATTTGTGGACTAATTATAATGGCTAGTGTGTAGGGGACGGATGAAGCAAGTTGGTAGTTGAGTTGTGATTGTGTTGCAATTCTGAGGTGTTTCCTTTCGGTCTTCCGTTTGTTTGCGGTTGAATTGACGCTGATTACTTATCTGCTGAATATCAGCAGTGCTTGTGCGGTGATAAGCAAGGACAATTTAAAGGGTGATCTGTAAAGGCGATGGCGGCCAAAGGGGAGGAGCAAGTACCTGCAAAATCTGCAGAGTCTTCGTTGGGACTCCAAGTTCGTTTTGTGACTAAACAGGAGCAGTAAGTGAAACGCTGGATTGATAGTTGATTAATAAGACTTAATATGATGGCGAGTTTTGGAATGTCGTGGATGTTGATGACCAGTGGGTAATAATAATCTTTTCTTGCTTTTCTTTGTGAGATATTCCATTCCAGACTTCCCTTATGCTATATCCGCTAATGTAGGGACGGATGAACTTAATACTGTTATCAATCGTGTTCTTATTGGTGAGCTGGAGTTATCTTTAATTGCTGTTACAAGATATATCAAATCCATGTGAATGTTTTAATTGATTGGTTTGGCTTGAAATGTTCTAGAGGATGATATTATCGAGAAGCCGAAGGAGTTTGATTTTCTTATTGGTGGCGAGTTTCTTCGTGGTACGTTAGAAGAGTTAGTACTTCGTCATGAAGCCCTTAAAGAAAAGACTGCAGAGGATGAGGAGGAGGCTAGCTCGAAGAAGATTGGGGTAGAGGAAGTCATTGAAGTGGAGTACGTGGAGAGAACTCCTGCACCTGAGCCAGAAAATTGTCTTATGCATGATGACTGGGTTTCCGCAGTAGATGCTACAAATACGTGGTTAGTTTATTGTGGACAAAATATCGTTTAGCTCTTATCTTCATTGATTGAAGTTAAGTCTTTTAATGATGATCTTTTAATTTCTTTCTGCAGTATTCTTACGGGATGTTATGATGCTACCTTACACCTTTGGACTGGAAAAGGAAAACACAAACAAGGCTTTCCTGCTCATTCTGGTCCTATTAAAGCAGTTTGCTGGGTGACATCTACTGCTGATAGTACAGTTTTTGCAAGGTAAGCATTTTTCATGTGTGAGTGAACTTGATTTAAATAGCTTGAGTAGTATGTAATAAAATAATTTTGTTGCTCCTGAAAAATATTAGTGCCTCACATGATCAAACCGTGATGATTTGGGAATGGGACTTATCCAATAACAACGTTTCCTGTAAATGGGTGTGCAAGGGACATGAAAGGAGTGTTGAATGTGTAAAACCAGATCGTAATGGGGAACATATCGCAAGTGGGTCGTGGGACGGTCAATTAAAGATATGGACAGTTTCTGCAGACAAACCTACTACTGAGGGTGCAGTGGCTGAAGGGTCCAATCCGGGAAAGGGTGTGACTAAGGTGCATATAATTTTCATGCTAATTACCTATTAAACCTAATTTCAAGTTTCGCTATTTGAATATTTTACAAGAAATAAATGATTTTTGCACATAACACTTATTGCAGACTCCAATCATGACATTGGCTGGTCATAAAGAAAGTGTATCTGCAGTTCAATGGAGTGACGAAAAGGAACTTATCACTGCATCTTGGGATCATACAATCAAACTCTGGGACGTTGAATTGGGCGGAATGAAATCTGAAATTGCAGGGAATAAGGCCTTCTTTGACTTATCCTGGTCAAAGCTAAATAATACCGCTGTTACATCTTCCGCTGATCGTCATATCCGACTGTATGATCCTCGATCGAATGGTAAATTAAGAGTTCGACTTACTATAATGTAATAATTCTTCCTACAAAAAATCACATAGTAATTATGTATTTAACTTTTTGCGTTTTTTGCCTATTTTTAGAGGGATCATTGGTAAAATGTATGTTCACCTCCCACAATGGCTGGGTTTCCTCCGTGAATTGGTCCCATACAAATGAAAATTTATTCATCTCCGGCTCACATGACAAGTTAATGAAATTATGGGATAGACGGAGTCCACGTGCCCCACTTTACAATATGACTGGCCATACGGAAAACATTATGTGCACTTCCTGGGCTAATGAAGATTACATGATGAGTGGCGGTTCAGATAACACGCTTAGGATATTTAAAGCAAAGGCGGATTTAAAGTGAACATAATATGTAATGGAACTTGTCGACTTCCACCTGTTAAATAAAAGTATAGTGACAAAACCTTAATGGACGTTGTGGTATCTTTGCTTGTTTTGTATCTCTACAGCAAACCTTTATCGCAACCACACGACGCGAGCTAAACAGCGACAAAACCAGTGTAAAAAGTGAATCCAGGTTGATTACACACAAAAATACCTATGCAAAACCATTTTATTGTTAGGTTATTATTATTACCACTACTACTACCACTCCAGGCACCAGCCAAATCGGAAAACCAACCTGTTAATCTAAAAATCCCACTTCAATTATTTATCTTTGGTTTTGTTGCTGGTCCTCTGCTTTACCAGAGCCCAATCAAAGTCAGTCACCATCACTTATTTGCGGTATTCTTTACTTTCATCTTGCTCTTAGTATCACCATGAATGAAATGACATGTGTGTGTGCATAAAAGAGTAACCAAAACCAGACCAAAGCCAGTCTAACCAAAGGAGTTATTATAACACTGTAGCAATATGCTTAGGCATGATAATCGTAAACCAAAATCTGTCTTATCCCCCTCATCATAATTTTCCCAAAGTCTCTATTTGCCACCACCACCACACCGACATAATAACCGAACCGACTAACCAGCACTTTTAAAAATCCTCATCTTCCATTGTTAAATAATGAGGGTGGATTTTTATAACATTCAAACAGCTAAAAACTACCATACACCATATTACTACGGTGGTAAATGCGGTAAACCATCTTAGTTGACCTGAAGCAGCCCAGCCAGGTCAACCACAAGAACCTCACCAAATACATAAATGTCCATGGAGTATGAATCCAAATGACTTTGCATACAAAATAGAAAGGCATATTTTTGGCTATGAATAGTAATGTGGGTAGGAGCCAGGTATGAATATTTGTAAAGTCAGTCATTCATGACATCCGTTTATAGTTACCACCAACATCATGCAAGAGAAGAAGCTTTCTTGCTTAAACTCCTGTGCACCAAAAAGCTGTACCTTTTGTGCCCATGTTACCTGTCGTCTTTGGTCTTACTTCATCCCAGGTATATTGCCGTATTTGTGGTACTGGCTGTGGTGGCAAGAAAGGAAGTTCCAATTAGCATAGTTTCTTTTGAAACCAAACGCGTATAAGGTGTATTTTAGCTATCCATTCTCAAATCCCTTCTTCCGCTAAGAAGCGTAATACGTACTATTCGTTTATACTGCTCAAGTGTACTCAATTCGATTGATATTGATGCACGTAAACCTATAATTGACAAGTTGAAAGTTTACAGGAAAGTTCACTAGTTTATATCTGTAAAATCAACATGCTTCCTAACTAATTATCTTATCAAAAAATAGTCTTTTTAACTCCATCGTCCACTCATTAGCTAGCACAGACTTAACTTTCCTGTAGTTTCAAGTTTTGAGCTTTTCTTTTCATGACTAGAAATATCTGAAAATCTTCTGACGTTATGGGATCAAGCAAAGAACTCGTATATTTCAGAGTTACTACCTATATATTATATAAAGAGCAATATGAAGAATATATAAATGCGAAAAAAAACCTTTCCCTGAGAAAGAAGTGCTTCTGACAGGTAAACCAAACCACATCTCATGCACATTTATGTTTTAGATGTGCAGGACATCTCCCCTCCCTGTATATTAAAGGTAGATGTAAAATCTTTGTTGTAGCTGTAACAAGTTTTATTGTGTCTTCTACTCGGCTTACTATTAGATACATACCACCACCAGAAGCAGCAACAAAAATGTTTTACAAGAATTGTTCGCTCAAATAAATAAATGCAAATATATCGTTGATAATGTGGCAGTATCATTTTCTGTTTTGGTTAACCAAATAATACGGTCCACGCCAAAAACTTGAATAAAAAATTCACTTTGAAAAATTATCAAAAGAAATGAGATCGATAAGTGTAAAATATGTAATTTCATTGCGAGAAAATTGAGCTAAAATATGCAAAACTTGGCAGTTTAGAAGCTAGTAAATGTGGGACTTTTAGTAGTTTACGAAGTTCATGTAAACGTACAGGAGTAAGCAAAACCCAAAACGCATAAGATGACTTGCACGTTTAGTTGTTACATTATCTTTAAAATGCTGCCAACTATTAAATCAGGAAATTCATAAAAATACTACGATGTTCACACTTTGGTATTACATTTCAAGATTTTACACTGTGTTTAACCAGAAACGAAATTGTTTTGTTGGTAAACCGCGATATTATTACCCTTTATAAAAATGTGGAAAAAGTATTGAGAATTTCGTTTTTACGAATCGTGCAGGAATCATATTATTTCAATTCAAACATTTTTGCAGATATGCAGTACGTATCGACGTACTAAGCTATTCAACCCAAACCGTACGTACCCAGAAATGTCTATATGTTTAGACTACAGCAAGTGTAGTACGTGGACGCAATTTTGTCCCCAGTGTCCTTATGCAATAAATGCATAACTATATTATGCTCCATCATCATTATTATTTAGCACATCTAGCATCATACCTTCAGAAGTTTCATCATGATTGAACTCTGAAAAGACACAGGAATGTAACTATTCCATTCATTAAAAATACTATAAGTATGTACTACTGATAAACTGATATGACAAGAAAATCTTATGAATTTACGGTTGGTATTAAAGTGAAGTAGATCTTTATATTTCTGACCAATGACTAGATTTCCGTACATGGTAACTTGACAAACAAAAAAGGTTTACCATTCTTCAGTAGACCATTTTATTTGTCATTTTCTTCCGAGCTTGTACTTACATTCCGTAGTAAAAACGATATGAAAATGGAAAATTCAATGCCGGATGATTACATTCAATTCTTTGACCCTGTCTTATCTGTGACACTTTATATGTTATTTCTGGCTCTACTCTGGATCTATAGACCAGCGATTTATTAGAAGCACATTTAAGATATGGGGAACGCTTGTGGATGTTTCGGGTACAACACTGACGAAGGAATGAAAGCTTTCTCCATTTGTGAAATGGTAAAGTTATATTTATTGAACCACAATTTTGGTCCAAATAACTGCTTATTTTGCATTTATTTCAATTTCGTATTATAAATACAGCTTTTTGTTTACAGTTTGTAGGAGTTTACAAATTCATCCAGGGAGTTTCAATGTGGGAATATGTTTTAGTTCATTTTAAAAGCGAAAACAAAATACTTCATGGAATATTTCTCTTAATTCTTACTGTGTCCTTAATGGTTCAAGGCATTTTTGCATTTATATTGCATTTCATTGGATGGAAGAAGGTATGAAAAGTAATTAGTTTAAAGTCCATTCCATTTATCCAAAGAAATATATGATCGCAATAAGGTTATGAGAATCGAAAGGTGAACTGCTAATATGTAACTTGCAGGGAAACCGACATGTTTGCATCGTTTGGACTGTGTGGGCTGCCATAACTTTGCTCAGTTCATGGGCGCTGTTTGGAGTAGATTTTGACAACCTTCAGGGTAATCTATGCTTCTTTTATCTAAACTACTTGATTTACGGTATATGGATCGTCGCTGGTTTCACACCCAGGCGTTATTATTATTAAATCTTGTCATATTGCAACTTGTATGAAAAACTTATTTAATAGTTACCTATAATAATTCTGCAATGAAATGATTTTCGATAACTAACGTTTCTATACTTTAGACTGTTTTAATAAAGCAATGCAATTTTTAGAATAAAACTACATCATATCCGTTATTTCTGTAGTGTCAGTGCTCAGTCTTTCAATCATTCCACCCAACATAACTTCCATGTATATATTTAAGTAAAAAAAGTAGTTACTTGGGGAAAGTGAAACTTTCCCCCTTAATCAGTTAACAGTTAGTATGTCAAACAGTCAAACTACTATTGTCATCTGACAGCTCAACAATGCTTCCATAGGTTTACTTCAAAAGTACATCGCATCTTGGTAGACGATGGTTGCTAATGTGAAAGCAAAATTATGGCCTGAACTAAACGAACTTTGTCGTATATTCTTGTGGAACACTGTGTTTTACTTACATTTACATAGAAAGCAATTATGATGCCATTACTAAGTATTATGCATTCTACCATTTTACCTTCTAAACTGATCACGAGCAAATAGCAAAAACAATACATATCTCTTTCATAATTAACTAGACATCCTTGCATTCTTGTAAGATTTCCAGCATTACATTATGTCGAAGTTGGGCAATCCGTGCAAACCCTTTGAATACAATGAGGTCGAAGGAATGAAAGCTTTCTGCATTGCAGAATTGGTAAATGTTCAATTGCAAATTGTGGTAAATGTCCGTATATCTATATTTTCTGCTGTATTACAAATTGTAATCTTTGAATATTTTCTCTTAGTTTCTCTCTGTACTCAATTTCCTTGTAGCAGTATGGCACATTCCAATTGTAAAATGGTTATTTAGCAATCACAATGACGTAAGCTTTACCTAATACAAGCTTCTTAAAAAATACTAACAATTACAAGTTCGTTAAGTGTTTCCAAACGTCTTTGTGTTCCCTTCTGTTTTTAACCAACCATTGATCATGTTTGACATTTAGAATGAAAGCACCGCTGTTATCTTCTCTGGCATCTTCACTTTCTTGTTTGTGGTAACTCTCCTCGTGCAATGTATTCTCGGATTTTTACTCTATTTTCTCGGTTGGAAAAAGGTACAGAAATCATCAGTTACGACTACCCTATTTGCATTTTGATAATTACTTTAATCTTATAATAATATCAGTTTTGTTCATTTGTTTTTAGAAAAATAAGCGGGTTTGTCTGGTTTGGATAGTATTTGCAGGTATCAATTTCACCTTTCCGTGGATTTTCCTAATCTTTTGTTTGTGCAACATTGCGAGTATATGGACTATCTACTTGATTTATTTAATGTACCTCATTTACGGAATTTGGATTGTTTACGCTTTTATGAAATCTTAGTAGCAAAGGTGTCGTTAGTTTATAGTACTAGCATCATCATAAAGCATTTCAATTAAGCTTGTAATAACTGTTGAAATTGATGCTGTTCGGTTCCGAGATCACCACTACTGCTAATGACAAGTTTGAAATTGCAAAGTGTACAATAAAAAGTCACTAGACAACATTTTCAGCCAATGAAGTTAAATGAAGCTTATGTTGCCTCCAAGTTTTCAGCTTTAAATACCTAATTATTATTATTGCTTCACCTTAAATTATTAGCTTTCTCCTATTATAAAAGTAATCTAGCCTAGCGTATGTTATGTAGGTACCTATGTTATAAATACAATGATCAGAACAAGAACTCAAACATTTTGAGCAATAGCAACATTATTCTACCAGTTATGAGTTAGTTTTTCTTTCTTTCTTTTCCCTCACCTCTCTTTATAAATTGGCAAATCATTAATTAGAAAAACGCAATGCAAAAGCACAAATTTGTGATAGGCAATCCATGCGGACCTTGCGAATGGCACATTGAAGCTGATGTCAGAATTTTTGCATGGTTCGATTTTGTACGTTAAAACTGTTAATTAGTTTATCTAATAATGAAAATTACCAAAATTAGGATTATAAGTCAGTATGTCTCATTTTCCCCATTTATTGTTTTCTTAAGATTTATCAGTTGGTGTTTGTGGTGCCGGTGATATTGCAATTTAAAATATTCATAAGTACTGCTGAAAAACCTACTAACCAAAAGATCATCTCCACCACAAGTCAATCTTCAATATCTTCAACTTCCGCAGCGTATGCTGAGTGCAATGAAGACATCAATTTAGTAAGTTTAATTCTGCATTCAAATAAAAAGTTCATTATTAGTCAGATATATGCTTGACAGATTCATTAAATCACATTTACTTTCATTCTAAAATTGGACTTTGAAATCATTTCTCCAGGCTTTACAGTACTCAATTTGCGATATAGCCAATCTCAGCATAGGAATGATTACTGATCTGATCTTGTACGCAGGAGCCAAAAATGTATTTTCAAAGTATTTTTGCGATTAAATTAAAACACTTAACAGAACAAATCGTGCAAATTTATCATAAAATGTTCATTCAAAAGTACAGGTAGGCGGAGACGTGTGCGCAAAGACATGCATTTGGATTTTTCTAATTGGCTGCATTATGCGTGAAGCCATGCACATTGCTGGAACTGCCATCCATGTCATGCGTTGCATGCCAGAATCTTATCCCTATGAATTTGTCGTCCGTGTTTTGTCTCAGTACTTGCTGTATGGAATATGGATTGTGATTGAATACTTGATATGGATCAACAAAGGTCGCTTATTTGTCCCAAGAAGAGGTCAAATGGAACCGTCTGAAATTCCTATCACCGTTTTTGATGACGATTCAAGATTGACTTCAGGACTATCCAGTCAAACGGGGCTAACTACACAGCTTACCTCAGAACAACAAAGTTCAATATTTAAGCCTGAAACAAGTGGAATGATTAATTCTCAATCAGTTTCGGAAACTGCGCAGAATGCTGGCGACAATTTCAACTCTCCAACCAGAAGGAGAAAATCTAAACGGAAATCTAAACGAAAGACTTTGCCTGCAGACGCGGAGGTCAAGGCGGAGGAAGAAACGGGAGAAGGAGAAGTTCCTAATATAGTTGTAACTCCTGAGCCTGTTCAAAAAAATAAAAACAGTCCTCAAACACAAAGCAAAGCACCCAAAAAATAAACTGTGAACGAAATTGTAACGGGGAAAAATTTGCAAGTATAATAACACTAACCATATCATTCAGAACAATAAAAACTGGAATAATAGCGCTTCGGATATTAAAGTCAGATAATTTAGTAGTGATACATATAAAACGTTTATGAATCTGTTGGTTTTGCAAGAACAGTTAGAGTTGGAGAATCAAATTTTTTAGTTTTAAGAAACCATTTTAGATGACCAATCCCAACATCACGTTCTTCGAGCAATTTTCCCTAATTTTCAAAAATTTCCTGCATTTTCATATCAAAAACTTGATTTAGCTAAAGTGCGTAAGAGTAAATAACTGCACTAAGAAGAGCAAAAAGAAAAAAATGTGTTAACCAAGCGTTTGTACGTGAAAGAAATGTTCTAATCGAAGCAACACCAACGAGCAAAATGCTCGCATTTATTTATCATGAAAAATCATTTTGTTCAACTTGCTGGGAGTAAAGTAAATTCACCTTTATTTTTTCATGCTGGGAATGGGGTTCATTTCATATCTCACGGTCAAGTTGAGAAAAAAATAAGCAACCAAAAAACTCCTTCTGTTTCTTCTTGGGAAAGGCAAAAAATAAAATCTAATTCAAAACTGGATTAGATCGTAAAAAGCATTATTTGTAAACGTAAAAGTAGTGTGGGAGCTGATTTTGATTACTCTGTGACTTCTTATTCACCAAAACATTCATACGATAATAAACTTATATAGTTCACATTTTACAAAACTTTTATTAAGATCCCTTTAGAATTTCATAATATGTTTCTATATAACGCACATGGTGAAGACAAACCTTGGATGAATTCATGATTGCTTATTACGAAAAACTTCAAAAACGCTCGGTGGCATGTAGTGTGTGTGCGCACAGTTATTTTATGTTTTTTGTGCTTACTGCAGTTTCTCAGTACTCAGTAGTAATGCAGTTCTGCTCCGACATATTATAGAGTTCTGGTTTCAAGTTTAGTGACAGTCATGCAGACAGGGCAATGTAAGAAAAAAATCACCCCTTTTTCAATCTTTTTCATGATTTGTACCTGACTGAGTTTCTTGCTTTGCAAGAATCGAAATAAAACTTTGCTGATGAAAAACTTGATGTACCTTTATACTTGATTAACTTGTCGCCTTTTTGATAATCTTCGTTCTAGACATCATTAGAAACCTGGGATTTGCTTTCAATGCTCCGCAGGCGTTTAGGAATATTTGAATAAAAATATTGAACCAAATCATCAGATTCAGTGGAAGAACAAAAAATTGGAGGAAAATCACACAGAGCCCGATCAATGCAATCAATATGCTGCTCTACAACACTGACTTTTGATTCCGATTGATTGTGATTAGATTTGATTTGCATTCAAGCAGACGTGCAATTTCATGTAGGATTCATTTCATCCAAAACTTTCGATAGGTTACAGCTACAATACAGGAGTGGAGAATTCGGCTAAAAGCATCAGAGAGATGATGTCTCGATGCTCAGCAGCAAATTCTATTACTGCTTACCGATTCATGCTCGCATTTTCCTGCAATTACTTTGATCGTTTGAGAAGGAAGAAGTTGATCGAAAAAATAAAATATTGTGCAACAACCTGATTACACTAAGAATTTATATGAAAAGGCAAAATGGAGATAATACCTACAGTGTATAACCTTGCTTTCTTTTTTACTGGGTTTTATGAAAGTATGTCATGCTTCATGCTTCACATCTCTAGTTTTACTTTGGAGTCATTATTTTTAGTCAATTTTAAAAATTATAAAGGTTATCTAATGACTATAATGCTAATGTTGGCTAAAACCAATGCAATGATCGTTTGCATATTTTGCCCGAAATTTTGGTTTATAATCTATTATTGTATGATGATGTTTTGATCATATCTCGGAAGATTGTTCTTTAGTTAAACTAAAAGCGTAATCCATGTGAAATCCCCCTCATATAAAAATGCGTCATGCTATTTATATAAAAAAATTACCCGAAGGAAAATGTTGAGTAAGTAGCTTGTTTCTAAACAGACGTCTATAGTCCTTTAATGAGCTCAATGCATAATAATTTACAATTATAATCAAACTTTTCTGGCAGCGTTTTGCTGGCAAAGCAGGGGGAAAGAACAGGTAAAAAATTAAGACAGGTATCTTTTCACTTTACACGCAACTCTCTTTTTCGTATAACTATACCTTATGTAAAACAAAATACATGATGATATACTTGCACTCTTTTGCACACCTATGCAAACAAACTACACACAAAAGCAAAATGTAAAATGCTATTTAAAGAGTTTTTTTTACAACAAGCATCGTTTATGTTTTTGAGATGGCTTTCTTTTAATGTATTTTGGCAGGAACTGTTGGCAGGTACAAGTACATGTTATTTATTGCCATTAAATGATAAATACAAAACAAGTGTAACACAACCTTCAATTAAAATTATTATGCCTTGTAACAAGTTAGATAGTTAGACATGTTAATGTTACATTTCTAATGAAAGCATAAGAGAAATGAATTATTATAATTAAAAATTATGCGGATGAATTCAAATACGTTTTTGAAAACTATTAGTAAATGCAAAGAAAACGACAAGTTTTGCAAAACGTTACTCAATGGAGTAAACAAAGATAACCTAATAATCGGAAAAACAAACAAGAGCAAAAAATTATGTACAATTATTAGTTTGAAAGTTTGAATTCCACCAATCGAAAACAATACTTCATAATAAAATCGTAAAAATATAGAAAGATGCATTATGATGTTTTTGGGGATGAGATGAACTCGTACTAGACTATTTCATATCTGATACTGTAGATTATTGTAGATTATGTCATTAGAATTGTGGCACCACCATGAATTCAAATCTTACACATCCCCATCTTCCTTTCTCTGGCTGCCAAATACTTTCATGTCCAACAACCAGTAGACCTGTAATTTGACTTGGATTATTTGATGTGATGTGTCGTAATAACTTGTAAATTACATCATAAAACATCATCATCAAAATATTCCTCAACGCAAACAAACTTTTTACCTTGTCCAGTTGTAAGAGTTAAAAAACTCAAGGCATGCCTCATATACACTTTAGTTTAAGCAAATGCTAATGGGCAGCTACCTTTTTTCAGATTCTGAACCAAATCGGTAAACTTGATTTCATACGATACACTCGTCTATCAAGCCTTCAAGCTCTTTTTTAATTTAATCCAGCCGTGCTTGATTACATGAAAGTGTCCAGAAGATCGACATCAGCATAATCATAAACGCAAAGAAGGCAGACATCAACTGACTTGAGAGATGTCTGTTACATTCACTCTTCTGGCACAAACAATGAGAAAATTTGGAACTTTTGGACGTGAAAAAGTGGTAGTCGCTTACTCGAATCGGCCACCCTGTGATTATGATTACAGTGTATGTGCTCTCTTCTGCTCACTTCCCATCATGTAAACTGCCCTAATAATACAAGCTTGTTACAATTTTTTTTCCTCCTTTTTAGGGGAAAATTTCATTTATAGCAAAGAGAATAGAGCAATATTCCATTTTGATACAATGCAATGTCAAAATGCTTATGCACCTTACTACACAATATAAAACTTACCACGAAACATGCCAATGTTCGTTGTTTAGTTGGCTTTTATTATTACAGTACCTTGGCATATGATGCTCGGCTCTGGTGAGTTTGATATTACACCAGTTATTACGTACACGATGATTACATATATTAAAGGCAGGAGCGAGGGAGCATAGGATTGAAAGAAGCTAAGCCACTTGAAGAATACAATATTATGTATTGTGTGTTCTTCTGGCGTTGTATATCATACTCATTTGGGGTTTTCGCCACTATCTATATCAAGTCAAAATCATGTACTTTGCTTCATTGCATTACGGCTTTGTTAAGACTTGGGCTTTTATTCGCTCTCGCCTTTCCCCGTGTATCAAAAATCTCCAAAATGTTTTGTTATATTATGTTGAATTTATTCTATATAATAACGCGATTAAGTAGAAGATGAAATACAATTCATGTATGGACGGGAAGTTTAGTGTAAGTTGGTGGTAATGTAAAATGTAATGTTTTAGAGAAAAGTTGATGCTGTTGATGATGATGGCAATATATTGTATGTGTGGTAATCAAAATCATTGTTCATTTTCATGCTTTCTTGCTCGCTGGTCTTTCGTCAAACCTTGGTTAGAGCCATCATCATCTTTTTTTAAAGTAGTAATAACAAATCGAGGTTTAAAGTAGCATTAACGTTGCTGCTCTGCTATTTGTGAGCAAGTACACCAGATTTAATAACATGAACATTGAAATTATTGTTTTGGCTAAAACTGTTTGAGCTTTCCTGCCCATTGATTCAACTCGTTTGGTGTTAACATGCAGTATTTTAAGTCAGTCAGCGACTGAATGAGTTTGCATGAAGACATCATCACGTCATTATCGTATGAAATTTGCTGATGATGGCCAATTTAATAGTTGAAATTCCGAGTAGGTAAATAGAAACATGATGTTTGTGGTGTGAAAAAATGACGGTAGTGGTGGTCGCGCTTATTGAATGAAAAGGAGCAATTGGATCCAATTAGTGAATCATTAATTACTATCTGTGAAGTCGGTACAGCTTCACACATGCCAATTTAATTTGAAATTTGGTTTTAAAGTTCATTGAAATTTGTGATCTGTGCAGATTCTTAGAATTTTGCTAGTAATTGAACCTCAAAAAACGTAAGCTTGTTAAAAGTGAATGAGAAGTGAAATTGTACGTTTGAAACTTTGAAGCTAGATTTGTGACTGTGGGGGAGTTTTTACGAGAATTTTATTATCTTTTACAAACACGTAAAAAGGAAATAAAAAACTCGTAAACCAACAAGAAAAACCGTGTCTTTTGAGGATAAAGTGAAAGAATGGGGAAGAAGTCATAATGGGGTAATGTAGGACTCTTAGATACAACGATGCTGGAAAGTTCTTGAAGTTAATAGTTAACAATTACGTTACATTTTGTCCATAATGTATATATTTTGTGCGTCAATTTAAGAAATCATAGACTGAATCAATCACAAGGACAAATGGGAAGAGGTAAATGTATTTACAACTTTTACTGTTCTGTACTCCAGAAAAATCTATATTGTGTTCCGATTTTCTGCATACCCAACCGAACCGTGTGGGTAGATAAATAGTCAACCATACGGATGGTCAGCTTACAAGTGCACCATGCCCGAACTAATCTTATGTATGGAAATGAGCAAGTGAAAGTGCAATTCTGTTAATGGTGATACTTGTGAAGAAAATCTTTTCTTGTCTCCATTCTGTATTAGTCTGAGTTTGTATTGATGGTCTTGAAGAAAGCGAAAAAGATGTCTCCTAAAAATTCCAAACAGAATTCACAGGAGAATGAATGTTGGTGGACGGAGCAGGCAGTAACAATTGCTTTGACGGAGCATCCCGGCGAACTCACAAGAACGGGAAGTCCGTATTTTCTCTGCTCCGTCTTACCAAACCACTGGCGATCAAATAAGACGCTACCTGTTGCATTCAAGGTATAACAAAAATCAAATAAAGAATATACATAGAAAGAAAATAGAAATTTAATAGCAGTAAAAGCATAAATGTACTTATTTTTGTATCTAAATAATGGTCAATGTAGTGAACACAATTTAAATTATTTAGGTAATAGCTCTTGGAGATGTTATGGATGGAACAGCGGTGATAGTCAGGGCTGGAAACGATGAAAATTATTGTGCCGAACTGAGAAATGGTACTGCATTAATGAAAAATCAAGTTGCGAAATTTAATGACCTGAGATTTGTTGGAAGGTCGGGCAGAGGTACGTATCAGTACTGTATTTATTTCTGTACATTTCTGCAATAATATCTTCTAAAGAACTACAAAAGGGCACGCTGCTTTATTATTCACAATATATTCAGAAATTAGTGCCCATAAATGTTAGCGATAAAAGTTTGTTTTTATAAAAAATAGTTATTGATGATTTTCATATTTTCAATTTATATTGTGTCACAACTTGTAGGAAAGAGTTTTACACTGACGATAACGATCCAAACAACACCTCCACAGGTGGCCACGTATATGAAAGCCATCAAAGTGACTGTGGATGGACCCAGGGAGCCTCGATCCAAAACTAGTAAGTAGTAAAAAGACCACCATATCCCTTCTCTATTTTACACTTGTCGCCAGTAATTTACGCGTCTTCATGACCAATTTTTGAAAACACTATCAAGCATATTGCTTGACCTGAAAATTTCTGAGTTCCACAGCATGAGGTTAGTTTCAATTTTACTGGCTAAATTTCAAAATCAATACAAGGCTTGTCAAGCAAAAAACTATTTTGGTAAACTAAAGATGACAATGGAAAGCAATTAGTTACATACTTACATTTTAAGAATACTTCTAGTTCATCATTTACGAGCAGTAGTACAAAGACTTCTTTGGTTTCTTGATAAAATATTTTGTCACACAAATCACGTCAACAAATCCATACCTGGTGATCGTAACAAATCCTTTAGAGAAACGATTATGCTTTGTCAAATAAATAGCTGCCGCACGGTGCCCATTTCATTATCCATCCATTTACTTTATCAACTCTTATCATTGAAAAACTGATTTTGCGTGTCTTGTCGACTAGTGTCTTTCCATGCTAGAGTCGCATATTTGAGATAAGGTTCACATGTGTGCAAATTATTTGGAAAAGCATAATATTGCATCTTGCATTATCAGATTTATCAAAGATACAAACAAAACCCCTTAAAATGTATGCATGCATAATGTACAAAAGGAGGGATGTTTTCTTCGAGAGACAACCTTGTCATGATAAAGCTGAAATGTGATGCGATGTTGATGAATGAAACCTGTGTGCTTTAAAAATAAAATATACTAGAATACGGTATGTGTGATGCAAGCTTTAAAAATTTTAAAAACTCAAAGAAGAAAAAAGATAGGCGAGAAAATTGAAATTCCCATGACCAAAACATAACATTTAGCTATTATTTTTCTTTTCGTCATTGTCATTACATTCGATGAGAACGAGATGGGGAGTATCAAAATGAGCAGGAATCAACAATATCATCACCAAGAACGTACACCTTACTTTTTGTCAAGTCGCACGATATATCATTTACGCAGCTTGTATAACAATGTACCATTAGCACAGCATCTCTAGGAAATTTGTCTCTTGATAATTTGACAAATTATCGGCAACGAATTTTTCTTACAATGTACAGTCATTATGATTTATGTTCCAAAATGCAGCACTACATGCGGATGAAAAATGCTTCCCAGATACGTCATATTATTATAGAATGCATCTGGGATAACAAGAATTAAAACAAATTGCTCGGACGCTGATACAAATTTCTTTCATTTTTCAACCCTTTGTGTACTTCTACCAAATACAAGCTTTCAAGCTTTCCTCCGGTTGAGTTTACAAAGTTGCATAATAACACGTTCCTATAAGCCCTACGCCAGACACTCCACATATTGCTTCAATGTTCAATCATCAAGTCTCTCAAAAGCGCTTAATACCTCATTTGCGGCAATTTTCTTTCGATCTCTTTGAAAACGAGTAGCAGCTTCTTCTAACTTCCTGTACTCAAGATAAAGATTTTTTATGCTACGGATCTGTTTTAGTAGACCTTAAACTTATGATTTGTATAATAAGCCGCAGATGTGTAGACCGGTGAGGACTGAGGGTACCAGCTATATCTACAGACGACATTATGCATCATTAGCGTTGTCTGGAGTCAAATGAGCAAGAAGTGTGGGTCATTGTGAGATTAATATTACAGATTGCTCAAAAAGTAAATTGATGTGCCTATCGAAACATATATAGTTCAGCTTGCCCCAGTATAAGTTGTTGTTCATTGTTCATTTTAAAGTTTTAACCCTTTTTGCACGCAATTTAAAGGCCCATTAATGAGACGAAAATGAGTAATCAATTTGCAATAAAAGTGCACACATTCTTTTTGCTAACCCGAAAAACAGTTGCTTTTCCAAACCGCGGCACGCTACATTGTTCGCGTTTCAGTTCATTCAGATCATGGACGTGTAGTTTGTATTTATTGTTTTGCTTTTGTTGCGTACTATTTCAATTCAACGCATCGATGCTCCCTCCTCCCCAATAACACTAATCATAAACATCATGACAAAATTTTTTGAACTGCTGCTGGGGAGTAAAAACAGGTGTAAAGCCGCAGTATTGTTACGCTATACGCAAGACAAGCCAAGCCAGGTATGGCATTATTTTTGTAAAGTGAACTATCGAGCACAAACACATGTACCGTACTCTTTTCCCCTTTACTATGTGTCTTCTTAACGAAAATGGAAGAAAGTCTCTAATAAGGAAGGGAAGGATATATAGGGTCTCGCTCGGTCTCACAATTTTTCAACGACACGACAAGCAAGGCAAATCATCATTTTCATCATCCTACTAATTCGCGCTATATCAGCCAGAAACATGTCCGTGTTTGTTACCTGTAAACACGGTATTTTATACTTATTTTTACACATTCTGGTGGACGGTATATTCTTAAAATGACTATGATAATCATGATGACGCTGATGATCACGGGGATGACAAGGGAAAAAGAGGAAAGAAGGCTGATTCTCTCTGATTTTCTTCGTCTCTCTCTCCACTTGATGATGAGTTTGCTTACTTGGCTTTCATTCAGCGAAACGGTCTCGCTCATTCTGTTTGCCTCAATGCACTCATAATATTCATCATTCTCGTTTCTTAACTCTCCTCCTCCATAGCGTTGATTTTGTTGTTGTTGTTGATGCCTTGATGGCTGAGTGGAAAAATGTTCAGTTCATGGATTAAAAAGTTTTTAGCACAACAACTGCAGCATCAACTGCGAGAGAAAAATGAGTTTTTGTCTTTGTTTTCGTAGTCACTCAGGTAGTGATATAAAAGTAATGCCTACTTGATTTTGAAGAAAGAGAAGGGAAAAAAGAAATGATATTATTTTTACTTGGCTTTGTTGTACACAACGTGAAATTTCATGTCGGTTCATCTCTTTTCTCGCATTGGTTCCCCTGAAAATTTGTTTGTGCACAGTGCATATATCTCTTGGCTCCACTGCTTATTCTGCAATGTGTGCAATGGGGTAGTACATAAAGCGTAATATCATTCACAACCGATTCTGTTACAGCTTCACAGAAAATAGGAATTTATTGTATGATATTTTTCTTGTAGCATCAAAGCATAAGAATACACATTCGTCATCATTATCATCAAAGTCAGTGAACCTTGTCTACTATTTTACAGTACTATCATCACAAAAAGAAACTGGGAAAGTCTGTATCTACACGTTGGGGCATACATTTTTCAACCGTATATACCTATGTCAGTGTAGCATTTTTTTGCCGAAAAATTGCTACAATCATCACATCATTATCATTATCGTTGTATCATCATAATATCATCTACTTCTTGCTCACTTTTCGTCTGCAAATAAGCATAATACGTGCTGGTACGTGGTGTCATTTCAGAAGATACGAAAAAGGAAAAAATGATGGGAACTTTACATTTTCTTAATTTTCCGGTGAAAATTCAAGTTTAGGCTCATAGGAAGGATGAAATATTTTTGATCACAAAGACACCGCAGCTACTGTACTGTTTCCCTTCGAAAACGAACAACTATAAGAACTCGCTGGCAGTTCATGTTTTTTAATGCTTTATGCAATCAAAGATTTATATGATGTATACGAACAAATTTTTCATAGTAAAATATCCAGAGGATGAATAATGTTTTCTTAAAGGGCCTAAAGGGTTTGTTTAGGTTCATAGAGCACACTTCTAGGTATATATATGCTTTAATAGATCATATTAGCTTTATTAAGGTGTCAGTGTCGTAGCTCCCTATAATTATCAAATTGATTTATGACCCTATGTAATAAACGCATCAACAATCCCACCGTCGAATCCAGATGCTGCATCAAGCAAGTATTCCATCTGCTTCCCTTCTGGTTCTTCAAGTATTATGCCGGCATATCTGCTGAGTGCACCGATAGGATCAAAACCATTCGAATCCAATCATTATTACACAAATTACATCAAAATCATTGTACCACCACCATCGCAGACACCGACAACAAGCTGATTACAATCGTGATAAGGAGAGAAGATACACATCTTAATGTTTCCTTTCTTACTTTTCTCTTCGTCAAATAACAGGACAAACACACCAATTCCGAGGACTGATGCCCCGAACCTTTTTTGCGGATCTGGGTTTTCACCACCATCATCATCATACTAGGAAGTCGCATCATCATTCCAACTCTACTCCAGCCGTTGGTGGACCTGGGGTAGTTGCAAATGCCGTTGCAAGCGGCGGAAGTACTAGTGGCGGAGGAAGCACTGGTGGAGGAGTAGCTGATTATACATCAGGTACAACCAGTAACAACAATAACAACAACACTGCCACCCTTACTTTTAAATTTCCACCTACCGCATCGATCTCTTCTAGCAATTCCACGCCAGGTAAATCTACATGTTATTCCGTAGTAATCATTTTCTTACTTCATAATTTTCATGGTTGCACATATTGCATAATAGCCTTGCAATGCACAAAGTTTATAAAAAAACTTTGATGTATGTGTATACTGAATAGATTACTAGACTGATACGGAATACTCATACAGATCATCAATTCAAAAATTTTATTGTTATTACCAAGTTCTAAAAGCGTTAGAAAAACAGCACATTTCATCAACTCACAAATAGCGTTTTCCCATAAATCACGTAGTCCACGTTTCATCGAAAAATAGTATTATTTGGTAATTTTGTAGTGAAACTGCCAAAACCCATTTTTTATGACAGAGAACTGAGATCATTTCTCGTAATTTTAGTTTGATTCCTTTTTCCTGAGAAATACAAAGAAGAAGAAGGCAAGAGCTCATAGTTTTGCATAGTAGCCCTAGAGTGAATATAGTGACTTTTGCCGAACTAGGAAGAAACGGATTCATGAGTCTTACCTTTTATTTTATGAAAACTTTTAACATGTAAAGTAGACACAGAATTTATGATTATTATGATGATATTATGATTGTGTATATCCGTAATCATGATCATCTTGAACATCATGAGCAAATTGCGTGGGAAAATGGACAAGAATTTTATCACGTACTTACATTACCTCGTGACGAAGAAGTGATGTTTTTTTGTGTTTCTTGAGTGTACACCGGTAATGAGAGCAAAATCAAGTGTTTGAAATATGAGGGAAAGGAGGAGGCAAAATATAAGATTGTTGTAAGCGGTAGGACCAGTTGTGTTACGTTTTTTGACAAATGCATACAATCATAAACAACTGCCTACCTAAAGGACACGGGTAGATAGCTACCTGCGCGTTGCAAATGAGATATATATTCAGTGTTACTTTTACCTGTCTTTCTGCATTGGCCCTTTACTGTACACTGCAATGTTATTTAAGTAAACATTTTATAAACCGGAACCCATACATTAGTCCATGGACGAAAATTTTTATGAAATTTTAAATATTGTCTGAGGCACGAATTTAAACATGACACAAAATCAAGAAAATGCTTTTCATGAAGCAGATACCTGGATAATATACAAAGATCTAAAATTTCATTTTGATCTGACGATTTCAATCAAGTGTATCATATGAGGTATTTTGTAATGTGATTCTGAGAAACCAGAGAGTAAAAATGACGTTGCTGTGATTCTTCGGTATGTATCTGTATGTGTTACTCTATTTACTAGCACATACTTGCCTTGCATTGCACTGAAATATCAAATCAACCCTTTTCGTTCTGTTGTCCTTCTTTGTTTTGCTTCACTTGATCTAGTTACGTAATTAGGTACAACACAATGCTCTAAAACACTGGAATCTGTAATCAAAATCAGTAGACCGAAAATTAAAAAGGGAGCCAGCTAATGTGTCGTACAACATGGTAGGGAATCACTTGCTCCGTTGCTCCCTTCTTCGGTGGTACCAGTATTTTGTTGTCTGTTTGTGAGGGCTGGACTCCAGGTGGTCCCTGATCCTCAAAATTGAGTTGACAGGTTTCATGATGTCAACCTGCATGAAGGAAAGTCTAATTTATCTGGTTTTAATTTTCACATTATTACCATTGCATACGTTTAAACAAGTTTACTTTCATAATGTCATTCTCCAAATTATAATAATTAATACAATTTTTATAAAGAAATTCCAGGGTTTTGAAAATGCAGTACATAAAATCATGGTACATATATTGATCGAACAAGAGTAAAGGAATATATGGCTAGGTAGAACATCCACTTTTTTACTAGTCGTTTGCAACAAAACAGGATAAAAAGAAGGTTTTTAGATACATCAATCGAGCCATGGTCAAATTTATCATGCATAAAATGTGGAGTTATTACAACTCTTCAATGTTATAATTTCCAATTAAATATAGCAGTCTGCTAGGAAAACAAAAATGATATGAACTCAGTTTTCTAGTAATAAAAATTTACTCCGATCGGTTTCATTTCCTCTTGATCAATTTATTCTAGATATATTACAAGTTCACAATAAAAGCACATATTATTATTGAAAACTAGATGTGTGTTTTTTATTTACTGATCATACCAGACCAGACACAGTAAGACACTTGTCGCTGGTAATTTTTGTAGATAAAACGTATTATAAAGCATATTTTTTTCAAGTTTCAATGTCTGCTAATGATATGTATCCCAGTTGATGGTGTAATAGTACAGAAGTCTGGAGACTGGAATGGAAGGCTATCGTTATCATCTTAAATGTGTATTTGTATTGTAGCATGCATTGGAGAAGATAGGAAATGTTGAAAAAGAAAAACCACAACATCCTGAGTTTATTACTCATGATAAAACTATATATTTTCCCTCTTGTCAATAATAATATATTTATGCATATTGGATACTTTTATGCCAGCCTGCCTGTCAGAAGAAGGATAAACTACACGTTCATTTAAGCACGGCATGTAAATTCAAAAACTCTCAAATGTTAATGCAAGTTGTATAGAACAAACATCAGTCTATAATAACTTGTTCTTTTACTCAATATTCAATAGCAGATTTTTTCAAGTTTTTTTTGTTCTTCTTTCGTTTCTTCGAATTATATATCGCGTCATTTGATACGTGTTGGTATTAAGCTGGAAGTTCTTTCACATGAAGAATTTAACTTCAGCTTTGTACATGACTACATAAGTGGTATGCTACTTTAGGATTAGTCTAACCTTTAACATGAAAAAGTATAAAAAATACCGTAAAAATAAAATAATCAATAATTTAGCTGCTGAAAGAGTTTTAATTACTAAATAATCTTTAGTAAAGATTAATATAGTCGTACTGAGGTTTCTGGACCTTGCAAATGATTAAACAAAAATTATGATTTTCGTTCAAAATCCATAAACTCAATTAAGTGTATAAAATACATACATAAAGTGGGTCTTATATGTTATTGTACACTGTATTTTTACAGCAACTCACCAGCAGTTATGCAACGCTATGAATACTTTTTAGAGTTACAGTTACAATACATCGTAAATGAGATATTATGATGCTATGAAGTTACAGGAAAGTAGAGGACACACAACCATGTTGTTAGTCATCGGTAAATCAGTTTACTTTCTTATGTCGCAAATTATTTGGAAACGACATGAAGAAAAAAATACATAACATGCATAGTTGCTTGTCCCAAATTCAACATTAAACAAAACCGCTAAAATAAGCAATGGAAAATTAGTAAAAATGTTCTCGTGTATAATACTCATTGCAATTGCATGTCTGAAATTATAGCGCTCAATGCATTGTACCCGGAACTTCATGAATTTTTTACACAAAAATTGAGTTCATCCCCTTTTCATCCTCTTGAAAGGTTCCATGATCAAAGTCTCATGTCTCCCCTCCTCCCTATTTCAAATCACACCGTTTGAATCCATACTGCTCTCCCAGATATCGAATTATTGTTTTTGGGGTTTTCACCTGTCACTTTCAATCCCCAACTTTTGACAGGAGCACCCACTGACAAATTGTAATGAGTGTGTGTGTGGTGCCGTGATAGTGGTGGTAGTGGTAAAAAGTCCAAAAATCTGTATGTGCTTAAGTGGCTGCTCAGAATGAATGATATGATGTAATAGAGCCAGAACCGTATTGCATTACTGAAAATGACAAGAAAAAACTGTAGTGTGTATAATACACTACGTTGCTGCGGTGTGGTCTTGGTATTAGTTTTACCCCTAGTTTGTGGGTGGCTTCTACTACTTGTACACTACAGTCTGATTCATTGATGTAAAAAAGAAAAGTGTACATCCATATGTACAGAAGCTGAATATAGCAATTAAAAATTACAATGTTAGCTACAATCACTAATTGCTTTGTTATGTACAAGCAACGCATAAAGGTCCTTTTATGACACATCTTGTGCTTTATTGGCTTTAATTTTTATTCTGACTTTTCCCACGCCAAATAAATGCATACTAAAAGAAAGAAAGGTAGCATAGTAAGTTCATTAATCCGGCAAGAGTGCAAAACTTCTGCTGGTTTTGCGGTTTGATTTGAAGTTTGAGTCCTACCAAGACCATTTCAAAATGTCAGATAAGCATCAAAGTATAGAAACCTAGTAAGAATGGCATATTTGTGTGTGCGAAAATTTTCAAGTGCCACACTTTGCTTTTTATTCTGTGGCCTGTCATTTTCATAGGTGTATTTTCCGTTTGCCAACCCTGCCCACAAAAATCTATTTAAAATTTGAAAATTTGTAAACAAACCAAACCGAATAACAGCATAGACAAACCATCATGGTTATTATGGTTTTACACTATTTGCTCTTGTGGCCACTTATCCAGGAGTAGTGTGCAGCCACTACTAAACTGCCAACTGCCTGTGATGGCTTTTACCAGGCTGCTTGGGGTGTCTTGCGACAGCTCTGCATCTTTTACGGTATAAGTTATACCGTAGTTGTATTGAAGAAGGATGTAGCGTACTCTCTCTTTTCTCTTGTCCTCTTACCTGCTAGTTTTTAAGAGAAAACATCACCCATGCTTCTGCATTATTAGGCTATGTTTGACAGGTAAATAATATTCAACTAGGAATTAGCAGATCATTATAGTGTTACCAGACTTGCGTGTTGTCTTTGTCTCCAATTGCAAATTGGAATAGGCTGGTGATTGACATGAGCACCCCACCGGATAGAAAGACCCTTTTCGGAATCTAAACTATAATTACCTCGTTAATGCCGCTCATGTCCCTTGTTCCGACCAAGTTTTTCATGTAATATTTTGATGGATGTGTATAGAACCTATAATTTTGAACCACATACCCATACTCAAAATGTACATCTTGTCGTGTGTCCAATTATGAAACAGTTTCGAAGTTAATGTCAATTTCAAATTTTTTCTACTTTTTAATATTTTTTGTCTTTGCAGAGGTGCCAAATGCAATCACATATCCCACAGATGCTTCCGGTTGGCCAACCTCGGCATATGGTACCACTGCCTCATACACAAACCTTGCTCAGAGTGCCTATGCTGATATTACTGGAGAACCGTTTACTACAGGTACAAGAATAGATGCTCAACACTTTGTACAAAAATGTGTCGATCTAATTTTCTACAACTTTGGCAAATATGTTTTTATTCATTGTTGTAGCATATATTCCCACCTCTGATCCATTGTCAACAGCAGACTATTTCAGCAGCAGCGCCTCCGCTGGAGGTAGTAGCGCCGCCACTGCTGTCATTGTCAGTCAAAACCAATCTTCTTCCGGATCTGGAGCTACGTACCACCACATGACTGCATCCAGCAGTCCGATTCATCACACCAGTCTGCTTGGAAACTCGTCAACATCTCAAAACAATAGCTCCTCGTCTCCCACACATTCTTCGTCAGGTTACACTCACCATCATCATCACCATTCCTCCAGTCATCCCCATCATCACCCCCATGCTCAATTTTACCACTCATCAAGTTACTACAACTCTGGCAATAATCTCTCTTCATATTATCATCATCATTATGGGAGTGGTGCGGCTGGAGCACTAACTGCAGGCACTGGTGGTGGTGGCTCAATGTCCGCTGCTGGAAACGTTCTCTACTCGTGCAGTCCATCAGCAGTGACAGGCACCGCGGGAGCAGGCTCGGGAATGATTCCATTAATTGAAAAGTCAGATTTAACAATTTCTGCGATGTACGCGTCAAACTCACTTCATTCATTGCAATCATTAGCGGCTGCGGCAAATGGAAGTGGAATGGGTTCCACCGGAAATGTTCATTTGTTGGGGCATCATCCTTCATTTTCTCATCACCATCATTTGCATTCGCAACTTGGGGCGAATGAAGAATCCGAGTCGGAGCAACAGCATGAAGTGAAATTGGGTTCTAATGGGAGTCATCATGATGAGTTGGGAGGAGAGTCAGGAAGAAACAACAATGACGCTAATACTCCAGGGGCAAATAGTCAGCCACAAACGGCTGGTTCAGCAGATAGCATTGGCGTTTGGAGGCCTTATTGATATGGGTTATTTGAGTAGTTGTGTAGAAATGTTACCACATCTCAGAGAATATAGTATTAAAGTATTATTTTATTTATCAGAGATACAGTTTTGCTTTATACTAGTTCGACAAATGTAACTGTCAGTTGTATGAATTTGTAGGTACCATTAGGCATGAATGTAATTTAATGTTTGTAAATGGAAATTCAATTTAAAAGTGACTAACGCACTTACGTCAGACCTTTATATAATAATTCCATTTAGAAGCTGATTTGTAACCACAAAATCGAATTTCCTGTTTCTCACTTTGTTTTACAGTATGTTTTAACTTATTGGTTCAAAATACAAATTACGTTATGTAGGAAAATATTTTATTTGTAAGAAGGTTATGATTTTTGAATATTTTAAGTTGTATGAATATTTGCCTAGCATATTTTGAGGCACGTGATAACCTTATGATGGCCACACTGCACTCGGTCTACATAATAATCTATTTTGTACACAATTTTCATTTTCATCCATGTTTCATGATGACAGATAAAAAATGAAAATCCGGTATATTGTTCCTAATGTAAATTATTGTATAAAAAATGATAATGTACGATGATTTAAGAATGTTTTATAGTTTGAGTGTTCTAACAGATAATTTAAGTGAAATGAAATCAAAATGCATGTAAAACTGTAAAGATGCAAGGCACATAAGTTTATAATGTACGTAAAGTAACAAAATAAATGTTTGCTGGTTAAAAACAAAGTATATTCATTCATGACATAATTACTTCTATTCGTTCAAATTGATCGCTAGTAAGATGGCGCACTGGTGGTTTTTAAAATTTTAAACATCAACAAATTACGGAATACAGAATACAACAATTATTGCAGAACCAACATTTGTGTTTGCCTTGTTTTCTCTGACGACTGATGAAACACGGGGTAAAACTCACTGTTTTACGAACAAAAGTAAAAATAGAAATAGAATATTGCTGTGAACAATTACGTATGACGTGATATTTCCTAAGAATACAAACGGCCAACTTTATATTAATCTGCACTTTGTTTTGAGTTTATTTGCCGATTTCTTAAAACTGCATTTTAAGCTGTATATATTATGCTTGATATAATTATGTATAAAACAAAACTTTTTTTGAAAACATTTTTTGTTTGGCCCATTGAGCTAAATGATATTAGTTTCTTATAGATTTTAACTTAAAATTGTATTAAAGAAACTTAATATTAATCGGGGGTCAAATCCCCTTCATCCTCTATACCTTTACTTTCATCATGCAATAATACATATTCCCTACTACTAAACCCAAATTTTAACACATCCTTTTCAAATAACTCAACGTAACGTTTCGGATCTATTTGCTTTCCATTTACGAATGTACCGTTGGCACTTTCTAGATCAATTATGTAAGGCCTTATTCTTCTCCCTTTTGAACCATCAGGACGTGTATATGGAACAAGTCGATACTGAAGAACAGCATGCTGTTTTGAACAGGATGGATGATCAACAGGAATGTCAGCAACCTTTCGATCTCTGCCTAGCAGATATGCACTTTGCCTGTGTACATACATAACTGGAAGAGCCTCCTCCCCTTTGAAAGGATATAATCGCCAGCGAATTTTATTGGGTTTTCGAGCTTCTGGTGGCTCAGCGTATTTAATCACAACTCCGCGGAAAGTATTTGCTTCTTCGGTTAATTTTCCTGACAGTCCAAAGTTTGGTTGCTCCTTTTCTTTTGGTGCTTCCGAGTCATCCCCCTTTTTGCCAAACTCACCAATCTCTTCTTTTCTATTCCTTTCCTCTTTCTCCCGTTTTACTACTGCTTCCTTGGACATTTCGCTATTGGGATTGAAAAAATTGTCCCAATCACGTTGTCTCGCTCCATCTCGTGGCCTTTCCCTGTTGTTCTGACCTCGATGATCCCTACGTTGCTCATTTCTTGAATGTTGCTCTCCTCCACCACGACGATCTTGGCCCCCAAAATTCCTGAAACAAAATTAAATATAAATTAAAAGACTGTATATCATACAATCTTCCAGCAACTTATTAAATTAACATTTTCGAACCAAAATTGTACCTGTTTGGGCTAGAACTTCGACTTCTTGGTTCTGCTTTCACATGTCGCCCATCAGGCCTTCCTCTGTCCCGTTCTCGTTCTCTACAAGCATAAAAACGCAATATCAATTGATATATCTTAATTTATTAAATCAAAACTCTGTAATAATTTGCAATTAAATTTACCTGCTCGGTGGCCGTCTTCTATCTTTATCCTCCCTATTGAAAGTCGATGTAGATTCCCTCCCTCTATCCCTACTTCTACTCCTATCTCGTCTACCACTACTCCTATTTCTATCCCTACCCCCTTCACGGTCCCGACCTCCCGGAGATCTTGATCTTGACCTTGAAAACCTCGACAGCTTTTTACTCCTGCCAGCATGTGTGGGTGGGGGTGAGGGCGAATGTCGTTCTCTCCTGTCCCTCCTTCCATCCCGTCTGTCCCCACCTCTGCTACTACTGCGCCCTTGGTCCACAGAATAGCCTCTGGATCTGGAGCCTCCTCTTACATCCTCATAATCACTCATGGGCTCCTCTTTCACCCTCACATTACGCCAGTCGGACACCGACATGTTTCACCCACTTTAAGTCCCCAATCTGGTTGAAACGAGCACTTCTTTTTCCTATTAACTACCTATATAGTACACCAACTACCTAAAAAACGACTAACGAGCTTCCGAACTTTAAACTTTAATTTTCCAGAAGTACTTTGGAAATTGGAACAACAAGTCGTTGAGAAAATCAATCTTTTTAGCGCTAGGGTTTGTTTGTGTTTGTGTCGGCCAACATGTGAGTGCATCTGTGTACCTGCCTACATGCCTTGTTTACACTTTTGGCGTATGTGCCGTGTATGTACGTGCTCACTCAGCTGCTTGCTCACTAAAATCACCACATTGACATGTGACTTTGCGGATAAGTTGATTGTTAATCCACACGACAGACTTTGATAAGCGTTCACCTCTCTAAAAAGCTGCATTTTTCTAGAAAATTATTTATTGGGCCATACTTTAGCTGCGTTTTCAGTAGTATCTCAAAAGGAAGAAGTTCCAAAGTAGAAATTTACTCGGCTCCATAATAATAAGTGCCAAACATCCTACTAACTTTGTGCTGATTTAGCAGTTTAACCAGTTAACGGCAAAGGTGATGAGCACCCTGGCAAAATCGGTGTTTGCAGTATCTTGTCTAGTGGCGTTTGGAACGGTTGGTTACGTGCACTGGAAGCAGGTTCTGGACAGGTAATAGGAAAAGTGATGAATTAATGGGCGTGGAAGGAAGTGACAGGGTGTATGATTGATGATTGAAAGGTAATATGAAGTTAATGAAATGACTAATGTCCTGTTTTTAGGCACTTTTTGCACGAAGGCATTCTGAGGGAGCAGGAACGGGCAGAACGCAAGATTGAAAATCTTCATAATTTGCAGACGCAAATTGAAATCACAAAGAGGTACAAGGAGGCTATGTCTGATAAACAGAAAGACAGTTAAAAGCAGCAGAGCAAGTGTATCAAGGACATTTGCCGTACTTGTTGTTGGTAGTTGCATGAACCGAAGATTTCTTAAGTGCACTTAAAGACATGGAGAGTTCAAGTGTTTCTCAAAAGTTAATTGTAAGTGGGGAGGATGAGGAGTCGGAGGGGGAGATTGATATAGAGCTGGAAAAACCGGTTGTAGTTGTGCCTGTGACAGACCCGACGCTAATGAATGCAGGGAAATCTGGAAGGGAAAATGTTCAAATATCTACAGGAGAAGCCCCAGAGTCAGATATTGAAGGTAAATAATATAATGTTTAGGTATAAATCTGTCAAAGTTGAAAAGAGGTAACGGAAATGCATTTTGTCGTTTTTATTGTTTCAGTTGATTTTGATAGTACCATTTCATCTAATTCCGTTGAAGATTCTCTTTCCACGTCTACGGCCGGGAGATTGCTAGGATCTGGTTGGAGCCATTTTCTACCTTCAGGGATTATTCTGCCAAAATCTTCATCCAGACTAGACCCTTCTGTTTTAAGAAAGCATAGGGAAAGAAACAAGTCATTGAGAGCTAATATTTTTGATAAGTTTCTTACACCTGTGATCAACATCAGCATAAAGAAAATTGATAAGCTTTCACAAGGCTTGTCCAATTCACAAATGCAGGTGTGTTGTGCTTTTCGATTCAATTATATGTTGCCAGATTTTTCTGAAAAATAACTATTGTAAAGTTGTACTGTAATGATCTTTTGTATTGACATTATTTCAGGTACAAGATGCATTATTCCAATCAAGAATAGCAACTGCCAACTTGTTGAAGTTACAAGCTGAAATCGAGACATTTGTAGAAGCAGACTACCTTCAAGACTTAAAGACAATTGATGAAGTTCAAGGTATTGGCATGTCAGTATCAACCTCGTAGTGCAAAATGCAAACTTATAGACTCGATGTGAATACTTTTCATAATTTTTATTGTGGAAGAAGCCATTTCATCCATGCACGTAAGCCAAACTAGTCATTTGATCCTGCAGCGGATTTTAGCCATGAGCCTACGTACTTATTGAAATCCATTTAATGTCGAAATAATAATAAAAGTCGATTTGTGTTGGGAGAAAATGAACACTTTTTTACTTATCCTTTCATATACCAATGAAAATTGAAAATATTATACGGGTTTGCTTTGTCCAGATATGCATGATTTTATGTTAGCTTCTGCGTTACAAATATCCAAAATGTGTAGACTTTTGGTTCCGAGAAAATGTAAATATTTAGCCATTTTTATAAATCAAGCAATAACGGTGGCAGTTGCTCATAATTGTTTATGGCTATCTCTTGTAAGTTCTTTAGTCAGTATAGGTAGTGTAGGGTGAGTGAAAATAAGGACAATTCACGAACATTAGCATAAGATTTTTACTATTTTGCACTATTGTTTTGATGGTTTTCAATAAATTAATCGAATGAAAACCAAGTTCCGGAAACTCCATTCGCAAAGGGTTCGATAATAGTAGTTGATGAGCATGGAAGCAGTTTGCTTGGTGCATAGGTACGTATACTTACATTTTGTGTAATTGCATGGATGAAATTCAGTAATATATTAACCTAAAACATGTTATGAAACACAGTAATGGTAATTACCAGTTACTGGCTTCAGTTGGCCTAATACTGACAATTTGATTGAGCACTATTTCACAATTCCGTCATGGTTCTTGTTCTTCTTTTTCTTATTCTTATTAAAAAGTACATTGCAATGCAAAGTTTGCATGCCTGGATTCATTGTTACATACAATGTAGGTGTGCAAAAGTTTGTTTGAGCACACTCATGCTGAGTGAAAGCTCCGTATTAATATACACTGTCTCGGAAAGCGTACAGTATTCTTGACTTGAGTGAAAGCAAAAATAGAGACGCTACATGGTAGCCAGCAGCCAGCCATTTTTTGCTTGAAAAAAGGGAGACAGCATGAAAAGCTGGAAAAGATTCTCTTCAGACATACGAAAATGTTCTTGTTGTACATTCTTTTGTGTGCATCCTTAATAGTAAAACTTGGTAGGAAAAGGGCCAATTGTCAATTACTCGAGTTCTTTCATTTTATGAAACTTTGCAAGATGTAGTGATTAAAAACTTTTCCGCTCTACTTTCACAAGTTGCTGTTGCTCAGAATTCTGAGAAACGTTGACATGTCCAACTTCCGCTTGACGTATAAAACATTCTGTAATTAGCAGCGTAACAAAATTAACTTTCCATTAATTCAAACTAATCAAATGTGACCTTTCTGGGAAGAACTAAATCATGAGAAAGTAAAGTTCCTGGTACATTCAGATGGGAAACATTCAGAATGATTTCATTGTGTTACTATATTTTAGTTTCTTCATGAAAATTGAATAACTTCAAAAATATTTTTCTTTCATGAAAATTCTTTGGGATAGGGCTATTCTTGAATGATACAACTCATTTTGAATTTGTAGACAGCAATGCAGCAATTGCTTAAAGAATGTGTGGTGGTGTAATTAATTACATATATGTATGTAATATTTATTTTGATTCGTTTGGGTGTGCATTCAAACGTTGCTTTTTATTGGGAATGTCGGCCAGTTACTTAATCCATAAACCTACCATAACATTGCTCAAAGTCTCCGAGTCTTAGGTTTCATTTCTCAATTTACATTTTATGTCTGGTACTTTTCCAACCTCTGCGACAAATTATAATGCTGGACTTTATGTAGGGTGTGAGCAAAGCACATGTTTACTCTTAGCTTTATCTATGTTCATTTCATACTTGCATTTGGGAAAAAAGGGTTGCCTATTAATAAATCTTATGCATGAGTGGAGCATTCATGCAAGCCATGTTCCGTCCAAGTGAAAATTTTCCAAAGGTGCAATATATTTTCTTGTCCTGACTCACAGCGACGCATCACTCATAAACAAAATATGCATGACCTTTTGCCATACAAATATTACTATTTGTAATATGGTTAAGATTTTAATGTCTCTTTATCTTATTATTAAAATATAAGATTAGATAATTCCGTTAAATCCGCATTTACTATTTTGGTACTGCAAAGATACTTTTGCACATAATTTCTTTCTATATGCTATCCTAATATTTCTTGGGAAAAAAGTAGCTATGAAAGATATAATATTTGAAAAATTTATAGGTGTTTTAATTTTAAACTTATTCGTATTTCGTATTCAACAAGACCAAATATATGTCCATGCTGAAATATGGGGTTTTGTGTTACACAAGAAAATAAATGCAAAATCATTCTTTTAGGAATTTTAGCGAGATTTGAGAATTCTCAGCAAAATGCAGAAAGTACTACTAGGAATCGATGTGATCTAATCTAATAATGGAAAAGGAAGCGTTTGATGTAAACGATTCCACAATTTACAACCATACTTTTTATGAATCGGTGTGTAAGATGTCTCGAGTGGTAAAAGAGCAAATAGTGGCATTCAAAAGCTTAAGCCTTTGAAAGATCTTTGGAGACAATTTTGGCTCAACAGATTACAATATGCGTACACATGCCTGAAGTCCTGTGCTCTTTGAGCTAACACCTAATGTTAATGGAGAGTATGCTGGCTTTATATTGCAATGTAACAACAGTATATTGCTGTACAACATAATGGCAAGGGAGCATTAGAAAGAAACCACAAAACTAAATCCATCTGTCTGTTGAAAAATCTGTCTTGAAAGAGGCATGGTATGCATGCTTCTTTTCTCTTCTACTAATGTGTTTGTGTAGTAAGCGCAATAGTGACTTGAATTTGTAGTGATGATGATAAGTATTCATTGGCGTGTCTAACTGCCGTCAGGAGAAGCACAAGGCAAGAAATGAAGGAGTATGAAAAAGCCGTGCTAAGTGCGCGAGAGAGTTTCCACTGCTGTAAACTTTTAGCATGAATGATTATCTTATGGAAGAAACTTCATCCAAAGAGAAAGAAATTATTATGCACGTTGCTCTCTGATACCTTGATTCAGTGTACGTGATAATTAAAATGTACATGTTTGAAATAGTAAGAGCTAGTAGAGTGTAAAGATGATGTAGCTTCAGTAGAAGGAACTAGCGTCATCGTCATCACGTAAATGTAGTTTGAAGGAAAGGAACAAACATTATTACGCTTCTAAATACTAAACTTATAGAAGCCTCGCCGTAGTGATCTAAGTGACTTGTCATTATGCCCGACCAAGTGTATGCATGCATGCCGTTTCGTTATCAGCTATCACCAACTACACATCACATCACACAAGCACATTTTATGTCCATGTGTTCGAAAATATGTGCAATATTATGCAGTATGTGTGATGTACATGAAAGAGCGTTCGTAAAATTTGAGCAGTTTTTCTTTCATCTTTTATCTTTTTACAATAAAGAAAAGTTTATAACTTTAGGAGGAGAACAAGAGACAAGCCACATTTTTATAGCTGCTGGCTGCTAGGTCTTCACCGTAGTCATGAATGATAATCATGCATGCATAAATATAACCCGATCTGCGTCTCCTCCGCACAAATAGAGAAAGATTTTTTACACGGGAATAAGAGGGTTTGCAGCGTAAATATCTCGTCAGCACTCTAGTATCGTTAAAAATACCACCATTCCTTAAATATAGCCTAAAGCTAAAAAGAAAAATAATAGTAAAGAGGAGTTTCAAAAGGGAAGCTCGGATATGCTTGCACATTTAGCAGCCAGCCCTACTACCACTCTAGAAGAGAGACCCAGAGAAACAACAAGTTTACCAGATTCGTGAGGTGATTTGAGACGATGAGCCATGAGTCTTCCAATATAACCTCGTGCATATACCCTGGCAATACCCTTTCTCCATCTCGGTAGTGCTTTACATATATTTCTACTACTGCCAGCTTTACAACAACAGACATCAACATAAACACTTCTAAAAGCATGCCACACAGAAAAACAACAGAAAGAGAACCAACCAGTTTGACTCGTTTATTTAGGCATACACACACGAAATATTCCTTTTTATCGCCTGATGATCATCATCATGGCATGGTTCTTGGTTTGTACTTTGTTGAATGGTAGCAGCAGCAGCAGCGGAATGATGGTTAAGGTATTACTACTATATACTACTATTTTCATAATAAAAATGTATATCTGACGGTTTGACGGAATGGGTTTCATTTACTCTGCTTTACGATCATCAAAATAATATCGTATCTTTCTCTTGTTGAATGCTTTCCACATTGTAAAGCCTTTGTAAGTACGGCCAATCTCTGTGTTCACTTTCTGCTCACTGACTGCTCTTATACCACTCACCATTGTTCATAGAGAATAATTCAAAAGATAGTAATATAGTATTATTAAAAACTGCTTTTTAGGAGTAATACACGCAGAAAACTATACACAACAACAGTCAAGTCAACAGACAGTTAGCTCACATCATATTCATGGTTTAACTCACATGTAAGCATGCTGAGGATGGGTTACTCTCGCAATGCTTTTTCTTTTCGAAAGAAAAAAATATTTGTATCATATCCTTTCTTGGTTACATCCACTATTCCCCGTCGTGTGTATAGAGGCGCACCACACACACACGATAATACCTTGCTGTTTTTTGTGTGGGGGTTTAGGGACTAGGTGAAGAGAATGTAAGGAGACAGTCAGCCTCCATATTTCGTACCGGTTCCATTAGTTTTCTGCAGATTTTTCTCTTCTCTTCTCTCTTGGGATCTTCAAAATTCAAAATTTTCCCCAAACCTTTTAATTGGGTAAGTGACAACTCGTTATTTATTCGCTAATCACTAGGTTATTCCGTGTTAATTCGCTTGCCTTCAGTGTGCTCTTGTACATGGGCTAAGGGTCATATGGAGTGTTTTAGAGGAGCCATGTGGAAAAAGCAACAATATTGTAGAAAATCATATCATCATCCGCTTGTATTCATATTACACCTTTCGCGTTCTACGTCCGCTCCATCCGTCTGTACACATTTTTGTACTACTACTTGACTTGACTACTTACTATTTTGCTATATATTGCTGCAGCACCAGGAGCAAAAAGGAGAGCACTTAAGCATTAAAGCCATAATAATGTTCTTTTGGGGTATTTTTTCAACTTACAAAAGAGAACCATCATCAGCAACAGCGAGCAAAGTTATTCGTCACGAAACGCGATATGATAAAAATAATATTATGTTCATGAGTGTACTTTTGTGTGTTTTACTCAATGAAGACCATCGCCGAATGTTTTAATACCTATACGCGGCAAGTATACCTGGAAGAGAGAGAGAGAAAAATAAAATCAAAATGTGAGCATTTTTTATTTATGAGGATGAAGCATTATTCTTCGTGGCAATAGTTTTTTACGTGTTTTCGTTATTTGTGTTCTATTGTGAAGGAATATAGTGTGATGATGATTATGCTGATAAAATGCTAGTGTGTGGTGTCATTTTTTTGAAAACGCATATTTGTGTCTATCTATAAACCAAAGCATGCGTCACTCATTCGCTCAATAATTGCGTTTTAAAATTTAATTTGCAAAGCTGTACTTGAAAAGGATATTAGAGAGAATGTGCTGGTTGTGGTATGGGTTTGATGGTTGTGTTGTGTGAGATGTCTTCATAAAAATTACTAAATTACTTTTGTGCAGTCAACTGAATCTTCATTAATTACCCAGTTTACCATAAAGTTTTACTTGGATAGAATGCCTGCAAAACTAAACGAAAGATGACGGGAGCAAGGCATTTAGTTATTTTACCTGTCAGTCATTGCATAGATAGTACATGACAAGCTGTGCAAATGCAAATGGTTTCATTCATTGTAACCGTATGTCAGTTTACCGGAATGGAAATGGAAATGAAAAGTGTCAGTAGGAAATCGGGTTTTCATATTTACAATACCTTCCTATTTTATAACCAACCACGTGGTTTTATTTTGTAGTTTGAAAAGCATGATAAGTCATGTATGCTAACGCGTATCCTTATCATTAGCTATTGGTTAGATGTTTGTATAATAAAAATTGGCATCACTTTTCTATTTTCTTGATTAGTTTTGCTTGCGGATATATTCTGAAATCTTGGTTATGAGCTGGCAGTCAAGTCAAATCAAGATAACTTTACTTGATTGCAATATATTTAAAAATTCATCCAGCAGTAGTGATTTTGTTATCTCTAAACTTGAGCAGAAGTACTGTTCATCCAGTATCTATTATTGTCGCGCCCTGTTGACGTTGTCATCAGGTTGCTTTTGGCATTTTCAGCATAAAGCAATCAACAGCAGACAGTCGTTTATAATCACAAGTCCTGGAGAGAATTTTTATCTGTCACACTAAAACAGACAGAACATTTTCAAACAATCTAATGTAGTGATAAATGTAGCCTTTTTTCCCTTTTATAACAATCTTTGTCATTGCATAACATAAATGATCGACACTATATCGGACTGGACAGGCAAATGTTAAAAAGCATGTTGCTCTGCTGTCCAAAGAGAAAGTTTGCCTCCTGTAAAGAATGTCAAAATGTCGTACACATGTATGAAAACTATCAACATAAAAGATCGATCGAAAAGTAATAGGAAGCGTAAAATGTAATTTTGTAGTAGGCAATGAATGCGAATATGCAAAATCCAAACTTTATATATGTAGCCAAAAAGAGCACACAAGTAACTCAATTATTAAACCGTATTATGACTTCATTACTTTATAACCAACTTTCGGGACTATTCAAGTCTATATAGCTTGCTGGTTACAGTATATAAATATTTAATGCTGCATTAGATGTTGATACTGTGGTCAATTTTTATAGTTCCCGTATGCTTGCTGCCTGCTGCTTTCTCCCATTTTAATGCAGAAAATAGCTTTTATTCTCATTGGAGCGTTTTGGACCTCGATATATTTGTTCGAACCAGCGACAGGCTATCTAATTTAAGCATGTCACAAAAACGTCCTTTCATCGGAAATATTATTGTTAGCAGTTTTTGTCAGCATTATATCAAATGCAGAGATAGTCTTTGCTAATAGAGTAGCAATATTCATTTTTGGTTAGTGCAGCCCTATACACATGCCGTTTGAGCTAGCTTATAGAGATGTACACCGGCTATCGGCTGTCTATCTACGTCCGTAGCGTCCTTAAAAAGTTTGCAACGGTACAGAAACAAAGGCTACATTATGAAACATGAGCTTTCGGTATTTGGATAACGAATAAAAAACGATGAGAAAATCTTTGATCATCTTGAAATGAGCATGAACTCATGAATGCATGTTGTAGTTGTAGAAATTCATAATTGAAAAAGCATTGGCATTCGGAAGGTTATTGGATTCAATCATGCAGGAAAAATCCCCAGAGAGCAGTTGGGTTCGCATGCTATTATTTCCCGATTTATCTTTAAGACTCTTAATAAAGTTCTAAGTTATGAAAGAATATATACAAATAAAGCTTCAGTAGGTGTATTCCTACTTATCAGCTAAGTAATGTGGGCTTAAGCAATACGATTGCCCAGTAAAATATATTTTCGATGTGTCATGTCATGTCTGCACCATGCACTCAAGTACTATCTTGCAGTAATATATATGTAATCCAAATCTCACACGGGAACATGAGGATATCAAGTATTCGTGTATAACCATCAACTACCCAACTTCTAAACAGACCAGAACCAGCCAAGTTTGAAGTCACAAAAATCTGAGATTAGATTAACGAGTTTCAGGAAGGAATATATATATATATATATATGCTTTTATATATAAGCTATTAGATGATGTTTATAAGCGTAAGAACCAATATATGCACATTCTTGAGTATATATGTAATCTCGACTACACATAGTCTTAAAAAAGAGGGAGTGTGAAAGATTCCTGGTCTGCCTTCCTCTCCAAATCCTATTCCTATCTCCATCCATTTACATTTCCATGTCATGCCGGCTCCTGAAGCTCGTTGGTGGTTTAACATGTTGCTTTACTTTTTCTTTCCCCTCTTTTTTTATTTTTTTTTTTACGTTTTTACGAGTTACAAGAAAGACGACGAAAGCAAATGTATGAAAAAGCATAAGCACGCTACCTTATATCAGCACAAAGATAAAGGGAACATGTATATCGATGTGCTAAGTGCTACTAAACTAAAAATGTGCAACTGTTGATTGCTAAATTCCGATTGTATACTTTTCCGTCAAGCGTAAACAGTACCGGCAACAATTGGCCACTACTTTAAGTTTTTATAATTCATTTAGAGTTCGTGCGTGTTTTTTAAAACTGGCTCAGCAATAATTAAATAATTAAGCAATGAAAGCCTGGGTTGAAGTCGAGTCGGGTTACAGTCATATTAACGGCGAATGTATGTTGCTTATCTACCCTGCTCATTCGCCCCAAGTTTAATGATTAATGCAATGATTGCACGAATCATGTATTGACTAGGGTGTTTAACTACTATACATACATCACCACTACCACTAAAACCTTTTAAATGAGCAGTTACTTTGCATTACACTATTTGATTAATATTTGTGCAAGCCACACTTTGATTGTTTCGTAGTGGGGATTCCGAACTATCCGAACCAAGAAACCAAGAAGTGTACTGCAAAAAGCCATAAAGCCAGGCATGAGATGGCCTAACTAACCATAACCAAAAATATAAAACATGATATCATCACTTTTGGTTGACGCTTCTATTTTGCTACCACACTTTTTATTTGGTATAACGCTCTGGTTCTGTTTTTCTCGCTAGGAAACTTCACCTTCATGAGATCAGCAGCAGAAAGAGCATTGTATTCCTTTTCTGCTACAACTCTCCCCACTGGGTTAGCAAAAGCCATTGTATGCATACATATTTCTGTTGTTAATTTCTGATTGTTGTTTACTATACCATTACGCTTAAGGATTTCTCGTCTTTGGTCTTTGCGTTTGCGATTCTAGTAGTAATGATATGATGAGTACTAGTAATAATATTGGATTAGGGGGCTCGTTTCGAATGGATTGCCAATACTCGTATTTTTCTCTCTCTTTCCTAACAAACAACAACTGGTTTTGGTTTACGAAAACGAAGCATTTTTGCCAACTTCTTGTTGCTTCCATCCGTTTTTGTCCCTGCCCTGCCTCCTCTATTACATCAGTAACAACAACAACCTCCATTAAATACCTACCACCATACCGCCTTGCCTGCTACACAGCAGCAAACCGCGCCGCTAGCATAGCAAGCAGAAGTTTGAAACACAAAAATGCAACAAGACCAGCGTGATTGTAAAAAATCGCGGATTCTTGAAGCGACTGCTTCTGAATCTAAAATGAATAGGAGTATGGAGTATTGTTACTAATGTTTTATGTTGGTGATATGGTGGTTTTAAGTTTTGCATTATGTAGCAGCGTATTATGCATACTTTTCTCTGCATACTTGTATACCAACCTACATTAAAAAGTCAAGTGCAAGTGTAAGCGTGTAAGCAAGCATGGCTAACCTGCGTAAAAGTGTTGAACTTGTTAAAAATGATGGTAGTAAGTGGGGAGGTGGATATACCTATATACCCGTCATAAACACCTTGTACACTGACTGATGTTTATGATCATAAAAATACTACCTTATATATATTATGGATTTCTGCTTGTTTGTTAGTATAAGAGCCGAGCCATAGCTAAAAAGAATCTACGCGAAAAGTTGTAGTATTTCACCTTCATAATCTAGTCAAAGAACAAGATAAAAGGCGGAATTGTAAATTTTTGTCAAAACTTCATGTAATATTCTCGGCAGTCAAGTTGTTAAAATGATACTATGCTGTGATTTTATCATGCTGCAAATTAACTCATATATGCATGTTTACATTTATTTACAATTCCTTGTTTCGGATTATGTAAAGCATTATTACATCTGTCTCCTGCCTGCACTCCAGTTGCCAGTTGCATATTATATAGCAAGAACGAGCGTGGAGAATTACAGATGCAAGTTGAAAATGGAGAATGTGGTTTTTACTTTTTAGAATGCTGTGATAATGGAAATGCCAAGAAGGTATCACATCATATAGGTGTCACTGTCTCATCTTCGTCAATACCGTGTGTAGTACGGTACATCCATTTTTGCTTCCTTTTATTTTGAAGTTTTTGTAAGATGTTATGCTGCACTACTGGCTTTATAAAAAGAAAAATATATTTACGCTTTGCCACCAGCACTCACATTATAATCTCTAGACGACGAGGGTGGCACGGTGAGAATATTGAAGAGGGTAGGTACATGTTGTAATTTGCCTTTGCATGCATTAAAGATATTCTTATTTATAATTTTTATCAGTCTTTATGACAGCTTGCAACTTGGCTTTTGGCTTCTGTTCTAATTTCAAGCTTTAGTGATATAGTACGTCGATGATGATGATGATGGTTGTTCACACACAACACCAGGTTTTTTTGTAGACAACTACAATAATAAATCCGATGTAGTTTCAGTGGTGGGCATGGCCCTGGGTATGCTGCTTGCGTTTGTACCGAGTTTTAATAATCCGAGTTTATACTTGATATTATTACTGCATATTTTTGGGGAAAATGGTTGATAATACCATTCAGACAAGAAAATGTTCATAAGATGGGCTATTATCCTGAAACTAACTACTACTTAACATCAATGAGCTGAACTGAATGAGAGCTTGCCATTTGCTGGCTTTTTTTAAGTGAATGCAGAAAAGTCTGTAAAAGCCAAAAGTACGGGGAATATAGCAATATACTAGCATGTTCTTTTCATTTTATATAGCAGTGGTGGAGTGAATGAGTTGAAAGCATGATCATCACGTTTGATAATGAACAGTCAAAAATCAAAAAAAAAGTCAGCCAGAGTTGAGTCAAATGATCATTGCAGAGTGTGCAGTGCAGACACACGCTATATATATGTATCATTGAATCATTAGGATGCAGATTGTAGGAGGTGGTGGGCTTTTTAGAGATGTTGTTTTGCGTGTAAGCGAAGCGTGCAAAAAGCACGAGTTTGGTTCGTTGATACCACCGCAAATGCGATAACAGTGAAAAAACCTTCGACGGATACGATCTTACGGATAGGGAGGATGAATGTATGGATCTTTTCTTCTTTCTCGCACGATCATTTAAAATGTATTCACGTAATACTGTACCTATTTAAAACATGTACGCACATAATCTGAGAATGTTTTGTAGTTTTGCATTTTAGAATTTCACTCATTAAAAGCATACAACGCTTCATCTTGAAGACAAGAAGACAAATGATCTGGCAGCTACATAATGCAGCGTTGCGTTATCATCTACATTTTTGGCTATCGGGCAGAATTCGTATCAAAGTTTTGATTTTCTGCAATTTCTCTCTGGTACTGCATGTGTGATAGTTATATAATATTGTCAGTCAAGCATTTTGGCTCAATCTTATTTCAGTTGTGTGCTGAAAAGTTGATTAGCAATCTACAAAGAATGGATGGATATTACTAGTACTACATATTAGATGGATTGGGATCGCATCATAATGTTACAAGTAATGACAATAATAATGTTTGGGGATTTGGCTTTAATGGAAAAAACATACACACTGCACGTTTGAACATTTTACTCCACACGGTTTTTACAGAGTCCCTTTTGAAAGTACACATATAACAGAATGCACTATTACAACTGTGCCAATAGTCTGAAACGTAAAAGAAGGCGTTAACCAATACTTGCATAATTGCATACAAATGTACACACATAATAATTCATATCTATTTCTAAGATTTTTATAATGAATGTCAGTCAATGAGATCAAGTTCAAGCTGTAGTCGCACTGTAGTAACTGCATTCACATTTGAAAACTTCATAAAAGATATTCATTATGAGAGTAGTTTTATATCAATGCAAAAATATCCAGGTGAGATGAGGTGTAGATGTGACCTCGTATTGCATCTTTTATTCGTATTTTTATAAAATGTTGGTTGAAAAGATAATGTCAACTTATAATTGCGATTTAATCAAACATACTGCCTTCACGGAGTTGCAATGTATGAGTCAGGGTTATTTATATATGAGTACTTGCATAGTGTTTTAGATACATATATACTTTTTTGTTAATTACTTATTGGTTAAATCAGTACATCTTGTTAGACTGGCGGTGTAATAATTAAACCGGTACATTGAAATAAAGTGTATTTTTACAAGGGAGATAACTTGAACTAAGACAAGGCCAAGATGTTCACATGGTATGGTATTATGATTGATTGATGCATGCATTTTGTTTTAGTATTATTAGTATACCTATTAGCAGCTTCATGTTCAAGTATTCGAACATAAATACCTATACTAGGAATGTAGGTATTTGAAAGAACCGGTATTTACAGTGTAGACTAAATAAGAATTCAGAGGGAAGCAGAATGACATTCCATTGGAAAATGGAGTTTATTTTACTGTAGTAAATAAGATGGTGTCAGATATAAATACATAACAAAAATTATGACTTTTAAATGAACGCTAAATAAAGGTGAACAATGTAATTCTATTTAGGTTCAGCGGAGGGCAAGGGTGGAGGTGCTGATCGTATTACTTAAGGACAGCTCTGAAAATCATGATAGGTACTGGTACTGATCTGATCTATAAAAAAGTTATTGACAGTAGACAAATATCAGTCTACTATTCAGTCTTGACCACTTGCTGATATAAAGTTTTGACAGATAGACAAATAAATACTAAACATAACACTAAATTTCCGACTCACACTCAGTTCAGTTTGTACTTTTTCGTACATGATCATAATAGCTGCACTTACCAAAATCAAGCAGTACAATATCCTAAACTCTGATATATAACACCGTTACATGTTGTATTGACCATCAATATTTGGTGTATATATACCTACACAACATTGCACATTTGTTGGATGGCAATAAAGCTGCATGGTTGAACTATCTACGATTTCTTTGGCAGTAAGTTTTTCAACTTCTGGGACTAGACTAGGGACATAAGCTTTCAAGAAACATAGTTATGAGAAAGGTAAAAGTAGACAATCTAATAAGCAGTTTTGCAGACAAAATTATACATTTGACTTGAACCCGAAATAATTCATACAGCTTATTTTGTTGGTTCGAGTTTTTGAAGTTGTTGATGTGGTTAATCACGTATCACCACATGATTACGTTTTCGCAATTTGCAAACACCCAACAAAAGGGAATCATGTTAGTTGTAGGTATGCTCAATACTCTGTGTAACTGAATGTTGTAGTATTTGTATCTTTAGAAGTGAAGATAAATACATTTCTACAAATGTAATTTGCAAAAAATAGGTATAGTATATATATGCATATATGTAGGTTCGCTGTTGTTCACTTTGACATTATTACCAAAAACTTTTTACGATATTGCAAAACTTCATGCAGGAAAGTGCCTTGCTCTTTTTTCCATTAAACAGAAAAGAAGAAACAATAAACTAAACGAGTAGCTGACTGGAATATTGTAGGGTAGATTTTTGACTTCCCTGAAATGACTGTTCAACTTTGTATCGGTTCCTTTATTTGTACTTCCACTTTCATTTATTGGGCTTACTTCGCCGGTAAGCTTTTTCTTTAGTCCAGAAAAATACAACAAAAACGTATTTAAAGGGATTTCTTAAGGATAAAAAGGAGAAAGGTTGTGAAAGGAAACCTTACGTGGTGTATGGTGAATAAAGGAAACAAGTCATAATAATATGTCGCTCTGTCCTACGACATTGGGCTTAAATGCGAGAAAAACTGCGGTGCAACACATTGCTTCCATATAGTTGTATGAAGTCTAGCTAGTCCCAACTTTGGGTTTGGCTTCGTTCGCTCTTGATATTTAGCAAAGTGGCCATACTGATATTGTGAGACTGAGCCGCATTCTGTTGTAAGTGTGAACCAATGTTTGCAGTATGTATGAAATGTAGTCAATTGGATTACATGTTTTTGTGGGAGAAGCCTGAAAGCTACCCATACGAAGGGTGCAAATGATTTAGAATTTATTCTAACTACCAATATTCTCTTCTATGATCTTGTCTTATCATAGAAAACATTCCCTAATGTTTGTTCTTTGAACACGAAAAACGACTAACTAAATTAGACATTCAAAATTGAACAAGCGAGTCAAGCAATGAACTCTAAGTACGTGTTAAAATGCAACAGAGAAAGAAAGACATACGTTTTGCATAGGTTGCAACTCCAGTCATCAAATGATCGCGTTATTATAGCAAATTACGCGTACTGTTGACTTTGTACCTACTCTGGCTTGATAATTAGAAAATAGACGGGTAATAGTGAATATCTCACACATATTTTTCTTGATTTGTCTAAAGTTTATGCGCATCTTTCTTCCTTTTTTATGAATCATGAATCTGTCACGGTCTATGAACAACATACAATGATAGACAACAGTGTAAATGAACGTTGCATGGTTAGAATGTTTCTCTTTGTGATGCTTGCAAGAAAATTAAGAGAAAATCTCGTAGGTTTACCCTCTACCGTATACCTGTCTAATTGAGTGATACAGTGATGATATTTTACACATTTTTCTTAACATTTCAGCGTAAGCATCCGACAATGTATCATCATCAACCAACCGACCTTATCGCTTGTACTTTTTACCCTTTTCTTTCTTTGCTTACCTTTGAGCTGCGGGTAGAACGACGAAACAAAAACCTGTTTGCTAAATTTTTTGTATATCTCTATCAAATTCCTTCTCACTTTTGAATTTCGAATAAAACCCTTTTTGGACAAGAATTCATGAAAGAATACAATGCTGCTGCTACTTGAAAGAAAACGGATAGGATTGCAATTTCAAAAGGGATCATGAACCAAACAATATAATACAATGGTGCAGACAGATTGCACTTTGTTGTTGTCCACTTGACTTTACATTAGAGTTTCACGCAGAAAACGATGCTTTCTTTACTGATCAGATTAACAAAATGGAATAATGGAAGAAGGAATTGTCTGCCACTGCCAGACGGTATTGCTGTCGATTTTCTTTTAATGCATTTCTATGTTCACCATTCACTGGCATTTCAGATAATACCTTTTTTCGTAATAAATAACTTTTGATAATGATGGCGCTACATCATAGTGTTGTTGCGAATAAAAAATTCGGGGTTTTGGAAACTGGTTTCTTCCTCCCTGCTCCTGCTGCTACCATGTTTTAAATATTATCTCCTTCCTTAGTCCATGTCTATGATAATCACATTTTTGTGAACTTTTGATGAATAATCTTGCTTTGCAAAGCAAGCATAAATATAGAACGTGCTACGTATTAAACTAAATCAAAACTTTACATATTTTTAAAAGCTTTTTTGTTTAAGTGTACTTTCTACGCGGCATTGATTTTCTCTGTCAAAGAGCAAGACCGTTTGCTAGTAGATTTTTATTTAGTAGACATGAATATTTGGGCATGGTTTCTTCTTTTTATAAAAGCGCTTTTGGTTTTGACTGGATTAAATTACCAAGTTTGAAAGATCCTCTTCTGGGAAAAGTTGAAGAAAATACGAAAAATCATTCTCGCCGCTGTTTTTTGTAGTTCAACCATAATACGCATTTAAACGTGGGTCGTCATTTCTAAGAAATTAACAGATAAAATCAACTGTATCATGTGCAAACAATAGAAACGTAGCGGCACAACAAGCATCAATGATCAAAATTTGTATTTGCACTTTGCACCATAGCACTTTAATAGAGCAAGAGCAATACTCCGTTGTCCAACAATCGGTTTTCCTTCGTATTGTACTGGCGAAAAAATGGTGTAATGCATTTCACTTCCTCAGTAAAAACCTTTTTTGTACATTGTAGATTGAAATATACAATATATATTTCTAACAACTTGGTGATGTGAGGGCATTAATTAGATTACGTTTTATTAAAAAATATGTTGCACTGCTTTGCTATTATAAAGGCGTAGTTTCGCCTGATTAAACATCTTACTGACAAGTCCCCACTTGGATTTTGCATTAAACCTACCATAATTAAATTACATACGAAGTGAAGGAAAGTGCATGACAGGATAAATATGGATTTCGATTACATTTTAATAATAATATTTAATATTAATGGCAAGTAGATATCATTTTGTCGTGTATATTGTTTCATCCTAATTTGATAAACATCCGTCCATCCATTATTCAATAACACAGGATTTTTGCAGTTCATTGGGCATTTTAATATAAATACCAAACATCATGCGAAAAAATGTGAAGCACCATAATATTAAGAATTGTAACTGTGACCGTGAGAAAATGACAATAAAAGAGTGGTTACGAGTTCTCGTAGGCAGAGAATGAGAACTAGCTCGTTTGCTCTGATTATATCATTTTCCATTGTGCGACTCTTGTTTTTTTCACGGTGTGAATCTAGTCAAGTTGTTGTGTAGTGTTGTAGTGCTGAAAACAGTAAACAGCGTAGTAAAAGGTGAATGAAAATAGTGTTTCATTTTCTTTAGTTTGATGAAATTTTATTATGATGATAAACAGGACGATAAATATCTGAAAAAATATAGGTATTCCGGTCGGTATAGTAGTAGTGGTAGTAGGTAGGTATTATTTCACACACACAGCCCCATGTCATAGTCATCGTCGTTTTTCACTGTTGAACTGGTCAGTCGATCTACACACTTGCAATGAAATACCGTGACATGATTTGTGCTTTTCTGAAGGAGGAAAAGGGTGTGCACCAACTGAGTGATGTTGCTTGACGTGAAGCGAGTAATCAAATAAGGGAAGAGAACAAGCTTTACATTCGAAAGATACACAAAGAAATTTATCAGCAAACGAATTTCATTACTTATTTATTAATTCGCTATTCTGTGCGGGGGTAGTAAATTCCATTCTCATTTAAAAAGCAGATTTCTAAGACAAACTTTAGAGATTAGAGCTACCTCACAACTCTTTGCTGTGTATTGATTTTCATTAAAGACGAACAAGAAAAATATCCTGAGGGAAACACTAAGGCCGACTCTAAAATTATTTGTATGGATATATGAATGTACTTGGGCTTTAGAAATAACTTTGTAAGTAGTCCTTGAGGAATCCTCAGCCATTTTCGCAACAGGTGAAGCAGGAAACACTGCGGAGAAAGCATAAACAACTACATATGCATCATTTTTATTACGTACATTTCCATTTCTCCTGGAAAACAACCCATATTGCTGCACGCATCACAAAAGTTTCTTCACGTATGGCTCTGTTGAACATTATTTTTAACAGGGACACAATGTTTTGCAACCACCTGCAGAAATGGGATTTTTGTCCAAATGTGGAATACGTGACTGGAATTGATTTGCAAGTTGAGAAACGATAGGAAGAGGGATATTTTTAGCTTAAGAGTTGTAACTGTCTATATATATTATGCTTCCCAGTGTGGATCTGCTTATATATACTTTATGCTATATAGTTGTTTGTAATGTTCAGCTTGGATGCGCTCCATATTTACGCGTTACTTTCATCATGAAAAGACTCTTAATAACAGCAAGTATATGTACCTATAAATAACAGGATGTTTTTGGGTGCTCAATCAAGCTTTAGAAAATAGATATTATTGCCACCTCGCACGTATAGCAGGAATAAAGTAACATATTTGTACCCTTTTTTCGGTTGTAAGACATGCCTACTTTCTCTTTTGTTAACTCGTTTTGGTTTTACGAAAGAAATTTCAGGAACAGAAGGCAGATGAAATGTCAAAGGCAATTCAGGAGAGTAATACGAGAATGCTAAACAGCACTCTTGCTATTATTACTAAAAACACGCGTTTATATAATATTACCTGAGGCAGGTAGTCGTGGTAGATATGGTCGGGCGTTTCATCAGAAGCGGAGTGCAATGTGAGCGCTCACTTTTATAAGCTTTAGTAAGCTTTCACGTTATACTTTTGATGTAACATGAGTACACGGATATCAGTTGAATGGGAAAAGAAAAGCTTCAAAGAACTTAATACTTTTGCTTTGTAAATATGTACAACCACCCGTGAAAGTGCACGAGATACGGATACAAGACATACATGGTTCTACCACCGTGAGCAGCTCGACAGCACTAACTGTCTTGACTGTTGGGTGAACTCAGCAAACACTCAATCTGACACAAGGCGAATAAAGACAGGGAGAAAGCGTGCACGTGAAAGATGGATAGAAAAGGGATGAAATGAAACGTCCGTTGCCTGTTCCACATTATCATTCATTTCTTCCACCATTCATTCCCTTTCTTTCTATTCTATCTTTAGCCGCGTTTTGTGTATTGTATCGACATTATCATCATCATGCTAAACCTGCTATGTAGAGCTATGTAGGGCTTCCTAATTGTGTTGGGTATCGAGTATCTATAGGTATTGCCAACTTTCTCTTGGTGGATTATTTTCCGAAACGTGTGTGCACATAAAAAATAACAATAAAAAGTTGCTCCATTTTATTTATGAATCCTTTCCCATTCCCTCTTCACTGTTTACAAAGTATCTCTAGCCAATTACTAATAGTTGCTTGGTTTGTACTATACTATGGTTTTCCTATTGTATGCACGTTTGGTCATACATGATTTGGCAAAAAAAAACTCCTTTTCAAAGTATTATATAGGCATATATAAAAACTGTATGTAATCTTATAAATATAATATTGGATTTCCAATATGAATTTACCCGCATAATTTCTTACGCAATCGGATTTGCCACTAGCATTGGATTAGCAAGAGAACATATTGATTGAGATTTTCTATATAGAAAAAGTGGAAATATATAGAGAAAGTCGAATACCTGCATGTGTGCTTTTGGAACTTATGGTGGCAAATGTAGTACGTAGAAATGGTTCTATACCACAACAAGCAGGAGAGAAATAGAAGTTGGTTTGACAGCAAGCTTTTGGTCGTATGGACAGTCACCTTTATAGTTTTACATCAATATGAAAAATATTATTTTTATATCTTTTAACAAGAATCCTCATGATACTACTAGTGAAGTTGGTCAAGCCTCCTGCATCAAGTATACTTGTTTACTTTGCAGGGTTTATGTTTTGTGGTACCAGTCATGAATAGCAGAGAAAGAATATATTCGATTAATAATGAAAATATAAAAGCACATAACGACTGGACAGAAGGCAGAATAGTAGAAGGCAGCAAACGTGCCAGCGACGAAGCAGTTTACATGAAAATGCAAGAAGGCAATGTCTAGCTTCTGAATCCGAATTTTTTCCAGCAGGCTGAGAAAATGAAACCGCAGTCTAACTAGTTAGCTTTTTTATATTATATTTTATTCCTCGCTTTCTCCCAAGGAACATAAGGCAGCGTACATAGTGTTCATGTCAATGTGTTAGACAAGCAGTGAAGTGAGAGTAACAACAGGTGTATGTACACGTGTATAAGTATAGATAGGAAAGAGGAAAGAAAGCAAAATGTAGGTCTTCTATGCCTGCTTGGTTTCCTCTAACGTAACGTGCTCGTAGAACAACAGCTTGTGCAATTACTGAGCAGCTTGGAACTTCCTTTTACATTTACATTGTAAAAGAAAGCAACACATGAACCCATGAACGTTGTTGTGTGTTGCGTAGTGGTGGTGTGCATACTTCATCCCATTACCTTTTGGGAGCACGTTAATAAAAATGTAATATGACAAAGCTATCTAAATTACTTGTGTATAAAAGAAGCGAAAAAAGGGCAGTCAAGTGCGTAATGATTTTTCTCTCTATAACGCTCCATATGGAATGAGTTTTGAGGAAAAGATAAGCTTAGTATTATCATATATGTGTATGTAGTATGAAGTAGAAAGTGGCTTCGTATGCCATAAATTGTGCAAAAGATGGTATAAATTACTTTTCATAACGGAAAAGGAAATGTGTGGGAGAGAGAGAGAAAGAGGTATTGCTTCCTCAGCAGTATTATTTTGGGCAATGAAATTATAAAATACAAAATTTGATGACAGACACAGAGCGCAGAGGATGTAATAAAGTGAGATAACAATGACAAGTTAAGTTAGTGGTAAAAATAAAGTTTGGATATTGCAACAACAGCAAAGAAAAGTTCCATTGAGATGGTTTGAAGATGAGGATATATGATTACGACGCATCACATGAAATATGAAAAGCTTGGATGAGAGCGGGGTATTGTACAATAACAGCATTGATGACAAAATACAAGATAATTGGTAGTAAAATATATAGCACATATACTTTACTTGATTTACCTCATTATTTTGTAGCATCGACGAACATTAATATATAATTAAGAAGGAAGAAACCATGAATTTTTGAAACTTTTTGTAGTTTTTAATAAATCTGATGATAAAAGACATGCATGTCATACCTTTCTACGTCATTAAAATCTTTTATAACCTTGTGAATTGCAACGTTACGTCTTCAACCTTTGTACGTATGTAATTAACTGACATATGGAAAGTTTCGACATACTATAGGTAATGACAGGATGGGATGAGATGTTGAAAATAATGAAGCCTTTCACGGTCTGCTGCTGTGCCACGTGGAGGTATTTTAGGGTGGATGTGTGGCGAAATGGTTCTGCTTCAATGTAGGAGTGTGCAAAATAACAGTCTAACATTCCAGTTTAGTGAAAGCATTTACAAACAGACGCCCCAATGCCGATTTAGCTCAGATTTTTGGAAATAGTTTCATTTAGGCTGGGTGTAAATAATGTGACTCAATCCTGGTTAATGTTTACGTGTCGCTGATCAAAGCTACGATACAAGCTGCATGGCGAATACGTATGTTAGCATTGTGTATACCAGGCAGTCATCCAATTAATTAGCTGATCAAAAAGAGCAATACAGGAAATTACTCTGTGTGTGCTCAAAAGTTGAAGTTGTAGCGGAAACTTAAGCTGCTTGTACGTTCGGGTATTTGGTTTGAGAGAGAATAAATTCGGTTGATACATCGATAGATGTATTTAAATGATTTGGTTTGACATGATGATACAAGGTTGTAAGCTGAGATGGTGAGGTAAACAAGGTCTCTCATTCTCATTAGTAGCGAGACATACAAAGTTCGTCGGGTGTCATTCCCACATTGCATGATTTCCTTTATGAATCCCAAAGCAAATTGATGCTTACGAAATGCTAATTATATGTTAATTAATAATAATTAGCAATGGCTTCTTTGCGACTTTATCAGTGCACAGAAAAACAAACTATTTTCATCATTGCAGTTATATAGTGTCGCATTATATGTTTATTCATGTATATACATGGTAAAGTGAAAGGAAACTTTTTACCTTCATTTTTATATCCCGGAGCACATTTAATAAAGTTAGTGGAGAATGTAAGAAAGTGTAAAAAACAAAAAATGTTTAAATGCCATTTCTTGTATTGACGAAAAACAAGTTACGATTTCCTTCCTTATGTTGCAGAAAATGGAAAATGAAATATGGAGATGGAAAATAATTTCAGTTCCGTTACGATATGCCATGCGACTAGTTTTTAAATTTTGCTAATGATATATATCAATTATTGCGAATTATTGCGAAATCGTACTTTACTTGACATGTCAGTATGAATTTAATTTTTTATTTCAAAATCACATTGTTACATTTCAATTGCCAGCCTGATACAAAACTGTTAAAAGGTAGAACAATAATTTTGGTTTTGTAGGTTAGTTTTTTTGCAATTATCGCAAACAGCTTAATTGCAATTTAATGTAAATTGAAAATATAAAGAATTCGAATGAAAGAGAGTGAGAAATCACACCCTAAACCGATTCTTTGATCATGCATGAGAAACTTAGTGAGAAACAGCATCAAATTCATATACCTATGCAAATAAGTTACTCAATAGCAAAAAACCGACATTTTTGCAACAAATTGAATGAAAGGTGGTACTACTTCAAGCAAGTTTTAGCAGACACAGACACTTCTTGTGTGGGACTTTAAGAAGACTTGTCTTACAGCTTACAATCATGAATGATAATGCAGATGCCACTTTTTTAGGTTTTTGTATTATAGCCGGTTTAACATATACCGGCTTCGCATGTATCGTGGTCGTGATAAAACCCTTCACTTCTTTCCATTTTTTATACTTTACTTGCAAGTTGCGGTCTACCATCATCATCATCTTAGATGTGTACATTATTTTGCTGCACGTGTACAACAATTAACGGCACATTTTACTACTTTGTTCTTTCGCATCATTGCATCTCAGCTAATGACGATCTAGGCATCTTCATTCATAAATATTTGTACTGACCTCTCTGTCTGTCTGAGCATGTACCTTTCACATCGACTTGGAAATATTTGCAATGTTGGTCTGTATTCCGCTTGTTTGTTTGTATAATGAAAACCGGTTACGAAAGTAAAAGAGCACTACTGTACAAAAACTCCTGACATCTTTAAAGACGGGAACAGGAAGGAAAATGAAAATATTAGTATGTAAATTGTACGCATTAGTGAATTTTTGTTTCTCAAGAAAAATAAAAAAGATGACAAAAAAACAAGCTGGTTCATTAGGACGGTGAACTGTTGTAGTATCGAAAGATAAGAATAACAATGCCCGATTGTTTAACAGTTTTACACGACTCATGACGTATACACATAAAAGACAAAAATTTGAACTGCAAATGAATGAACGGATGACTACAAATCAGTCAGTCAGAATTATGGATATTAGAGATAAATATCGATTCTACAAGATTCCCTTTGAATAATTAGTTAACTAATGCAATCTTATGAATCTTAAATCTATTACGTTCAGAAAGCTGGTGAAAAGGGATAGTTGCAAGTTGCCCCGACTAATGCGAAGCTGTTGCATTTAGCTAGCAGATAGCAACATACGTACATAGTAGATACCAGCAGCAGTAGCAGAAAGAAGGGAGAAAGTGCGACTGAGATAGTGACGGATCCAACGTGAGGGCATCTCGCATCTGATTGCACCTGCTGCTGTCAATCTGCTTACACAATTCGGTCATTCGGCACCTGTTTATCCGGCCGGTTTTCTTCTCCCAAAAAATTTCAAATTTGCATCAGCCTTTCAAAAATTTCCACCCAAACTATCCGTTGTTCTTTTTTTGTCTTTTGTTTTTGTTATAATTCACTATCCGGCTGTGTTTGCAAAGTTTTTTAACTGTCATTTTAAAAAAATCGGTTTTAATTGTGATTTGTTAATTACTACCGCACGTTAATTTCAATTTGAAGAGAAGTTAAAGTTGCAGAGCACATTAAGATGCTAAGAACCATCGGGCATTGGGAAGATAATAATTGGTAAGGTGAGATCAGTAGCCAGATTTTAATTTGACTTGACGCAGTTAGTAGTTCACTGAAACCTGTCGTATGATGCTTGACATCATCACATGAATCAGTTAGGGGGTGTTTATTGAGTTAGGCCATTAGCCCAAGATAGCTTTCGTCATTTAACTGGTCATATTGTTAGAGCCACGGCACTTAACCTTTAATAAAAATGAATTATTCTTCAAAAGACCCAAACTCTAATGATGATTTTTGTTGTTTCTGATTGTTTTCAGGTGGTTAATCATGGCCTCCGTCTGAATTTGTACCTCATCAGATTAACAAGATCAGGAGGATTCAAAAACATCCAAAATTTTTATCATCGTCAGTAATTTGGACTTTTGTTGTTGAGTTGTTTTAATTTAATTTGGCACAAGAAGAAGATTATCCAATTTAGTTGAGGTTTTCGTTATATTCGTTCAGGCATCATCAGACAGGCAGACACTAAATTCAATTGATTTACATTTAAATATCAATAGGATTGTAATCAATTATTGTAAAAGCAGTCAGGCAATCCTTGAAATAATTATTTCAATTCGCTTTTATATCGTATTATAAAGTAACCATATACTTTAATCAAGAGTATGTGCTTGAGTTAGAACCAAGAAAAATTCAGAGCATTTTAAAGAAAAGTTTAATGTAAAAAAGATGCTAGATTCCTAGTGATTAATGTGCTGATGTGTAAATAATATAATTTTTTTCATTTAATTTGTCATTAGTAGCGATTTTGTCGTATTATATTGGATTGGATGTTTTATTATAATCAGTTTGAAAGATTTTGAAAGGAAGAGCGTTTTTTAGATGTGGTTATTGTAGGAAGAGGTGTGTTTGCATTTTATAGAGCACATTTTTTATTTAATTTGACCCGTTTAATTGAAGTTAAAGTATGTAAATTGTTAGAATATTTAACATTTTAGTTTGGTTTCCTTCAATTTATATCATTGGAATATTTTGATTGTATACCTTGAATGTCAACGAGGTGTCCACCACTTCAAATCACTTGTGAAAAAAAATCAATTGGTTCTAAAGCTTTGTGGTGTTGAGATATCAGTTGCCTTACATGATCTGAATAGTGTATAGGGAAGCAGATTTTTTATTGAAAGCATTACTCAACGAATTTGTAGAAAAATTGGTTAGTTTAACACCTAACACCTCCCACTGGTCTAGCGTTCAGGGCAAAGGCGAACCTAAAAAAAAGTTTGACATATCATCCGTCACGGTGAACTGTCGTCGTACGGGAAGAAGTTTTGCATTCTTTCTTGTATGTACTGTTTTTAAAACTGTATCAAAGAAAAAATTGATCTGGTTTGGGGACTTTAGTTTTTAACTTATAAACGGGAGAAGAAAGTGATTTAGTGCAACTATTTTGGTTTGAGTTCTACCCGGAAATTGGAATTGTTTTTGATTGTTTTGACTCCGACGACAGGCTTTTACCTAGTGAGAGAGAAAACCACTTTCAAAAAATGGCCAGTGGGAACAATGGGGAGATCGCGGGTCTTGGAGACGCCGAGTCCACCAAATTGAACCAAGACTCTGGAAGTGCTTCCAGTGGAAAAGGAATAGATCAAGCTGCTGGAGGCGATGCATTTTCAGCAAAAAAGGATGAGTCGGCTGAACCACGTAATATTCCTGCCGACCAACGCTCAGCCGACTACCAAAAACTTATCCAATGTGGCCTAGACGAAAAAGTAGCTGCCAAATTGGACGATATTTACAGTACCGGTATGAAAAATTAAACTTTTGTTCAATTTTTATTTCAATGAATGTCCAGTCCACATACCCAGCTCCATGTATTCGTTTGTAAAAACTTGTGAGTATCATGGCGTTACCTTTATATTGGTGGCAAAGCAAATATTATGTTCACAAAACTCCTCACTTGTCTCAGTTAAAATAGCTGTGTGGAACCTGTGTTTTCTTACAATAATTTACTTTGCACTTTTGATTTTCCTGCTGTTACATCAAAATATCTAAAATTCCATTTATCTTACAGGGAAACTAGCACATAGTGACCTGGATGATAGAGCATTGGATGCTCTGAAAGAGTTTCCTGTAGACGGGGCTCTAACGGTGCTGAAACAGTTCCTGGATTCGAATCTAGAACACGTTTCGAACAAATCGGCCTACCTGTGTGGGGTCATGAAAACCTATCGCCAGAAATCCAGATCCGGCCAAACTAGCGTTCCTCAAGTTCAAAGGTATGTTCTATGTCTGGTTTAAAAAGTATAAAAGACGCGTGTAGTTGGGGTTTACCAAGAAAACTAAACAGAATAGTGTTGATAGTTCATCCCTAAAAGGCAGTAGGGATATGGGAGGTGTACTAGATGGGATCCTTGACATTGACGAGGTGGTACCTTGGACTCTAGACACACATGGCTATCCCAAAATTCCCATAGAAATTCCAGGTTTATTTAAAAAAGTAAAGCCTCTGGGGAAATTTGAGACCCCTCAGTATCCTTAGCTTGGTCGGCAGAATCAAAAAATTACACTAAATCTAATTTTGATCGCATTCGGTTATAACAAATCATTTTGGATAATAATATGGAATTAATCAGAATTCAAAGTGAACGCCATTTCCTCCATGAATATTAGGAACACTTGTCAGATCTCCTACGAAATTGTTACCTTTTGAGTCTTGCGCTTTTTAATCAACTAAGTAAAACCTTTCAAATTATCCAATGCAAAAAACATGACTACCTCCACGGTAAAAGTGTCAAAATCTGAATCGAGCTCTTGGACCGAGTCAAAGAGTAAAGAAAGTCAGGTGGACGATGTCGAATTCAATTGGCGAGTTCGACGAGAACCCATTTTTGATGATGATAGCTTGTAATTAACCATTACATCTGGTTATTGGATCCTTGGTGAACTTTACAGAGATTTAATTTTTGTTTGTTTGATTCACTAATTTCAGTAGTCCTGCTAAGGGTCCAGATGAAGCCAAAATTAAAGCCATTTTGGAAAGAACTGGTTACTCTCTCGATGTAACCACAGGTCAGCGAAAATATGGTGGACCTCCGCCAAATTGGGACACAATGCCTCCTGGTAATGGATGTGAGGTAATTTTTCAATTTAAACATTTACTACTCTATTGTGATTTGTGAGAATCGTGTCATTATTTAGGTGTATATGATTTATGATTTCGACTATATAGGTCTTCTGTGGAAAGATTCCCAAGGACATGTACGAAGACGAGTTGATTCCTCTGTTTGAAAAATGTGGTGCAATTTGGGATCTCCGTTTAATGATGGACCCAATGACTGGACTCAATCGAGGCTATGCATTTGTGACTTTCACTAACCGAGACGGTGCACATGAGGCAGTTAAACAGGTAAAGTATTGCTTATTTAACCAATTGAATTTGTGGCAGAGGTAGACTATCTTAATTTAACAAGAAAAGTAGTCATATGAGCCCCAGTATTTCAAAAGTAAAAGAACGTAAAATCTACTCGTGCCAGATTGATGGTGTAAGTCTTCGTGTTGGAACTACTCCCTGCAAAGTTTCAGTTTGTCGCCCTAAAACTCAGCTCTTCGTCGGAAACATTCCAAAGTCAAAGGATAAGGATGAACTTTTTGAAGAGTTCAAGAAAAGAACAAGTAAATTAATTAGTACTTTAACGAACCAAAAAATTACGTGCTTTGCAGTTATATGTGCTGTTTTTCATGTCAAGCAAGTGTAAATATTTTTCGTATTCAAACAATTTGAGGAAAGCTCTCGTAACAGTTATAAGCAGTCATGTATGTAGGACTAGTAGGACTTCATTCCGACTACAAAGCTTTGTATAAACCGCCCAGTTAGATTTGATGTGCAACTTTTCCGAGACACGAACGAACAAAGGGTCGATTTAATTTGGGGTCATCAATTTTGTATATAATTTTTGTATTTTCTTGGTTTTTGTTGTATTAACAGTTGAATGACTTCGAGATTCGTAAAGGGAAAAAGATAGGCGTGACGATATCATACAACAATCATCGTTTGTTTGTTGGGAACATTCCTAAAAATAGAGATCGAGATGAACTGTTTGAGGAATTTTCCAAGCATGCTCGTAAGTTATTTTTTTCTCAAGACGTGTTTCCCTTTTCTTTCTGCCAGCAAAAGTCACAATGTGCCTGAATTGATTTGTAAATTTTTAAATCACTAATCCTGTAAATTATGCATTGCTTAATGGGACGCTTAATTTCAATTACAAAGATGCTTTTGGAGATGGTTATTGGGCCTTAGATTTTTGCTAAAATATTGTGTGAATTTGTGACACATTGACTTTACTTATATGTTACGCTTGCTTCAAAATGCACTTGCTTTTTCATCCACCTTTTTGTATTAAAAGTTGAGAAAAACTGTCTAACTTTTGACGTTTTATTTTTCCATCCTTTTAGCTGGTCTAACTGAAGTGATAATCTATAGCTCACCCGACGATCGTAAGAAGAATCGTGGCTTTTGTTTCCTCGAGTATGAGTCTCATAAAGCGGCCTCCTTAGCCAAGCGTCGCTTGGGCACATCTCGTGTGAAAGTATGGGGATGTGACATAATTGTAGACTGGGCTGACCCTCAAGAGGAACCGGATGAAGATACAATGTCGAAAGTTAAGGTTCTATACGTTCGCAATCTGACGCAAGACGTGACAGAAGAAAAGCTGAAGGAAACATTTGAACCATATGGGAAGGTGGAACGCGTCAAGAAGATTAAAGACTATGCTTTCGTCCATTTTGAGGATCGCGACTCTGCCTTAAAAGCTATGAACGACTTGAACTGCAAGGACGTAGGCGGTTCCAGTATCGAAATTTCATTAGCCAAACCTCCGTCCGATAAGAAAAAGAAGGAAGAAATCCTTCGTGCACGGGAACGTCGTATGATGCAAATGATGGCTCAACGTCCACCGTAAGTCCACTGCAAATTTTAATTGCTGCAGCCCAATAATTGATGTTATTCAATAATAATCTATTACTCCCGTAGGGTAATGCCTCCAATGCCAATGGCACGTGGCCGTGGAATCCGCGGAACTCCAATGGGCCGAGGAGATTTCGGTAAGTATCTAAGTTTGGTATACGCATGGCATGCATGTGAAGTTCACTGGACATTAATGCATCTCATCAGAAAACATTTATGAAAAATGTCAGTTAGTAGTTTTTTGTCGTCGTATTTGGATTTGTTTACTTCAGTTTTGTAAGTTAATTAAAAGCATACTTCTAATAGAGATTTCGGTTTACAAATCGTAGTCATCTACGCGAGTGGAAGACATTTGTGTATGGTTGGCATATAATAATTATTAGTACTTATTTGCTCTGTGGTGTTTATGGTACTGTTGTCTAATGCTCTTTTTAGAACTTAATAGTTAAAGGGTGTCTGGTGTCTGCGTCTGTGGTTTTAGGTGTAGTAGTTACTGTAGATAGCAGTTTGTTTGCTTTGATGCACATGCACACAACTAAAATGGGCGTTTTTATATTGAAGGTTTTGTAGAAATGTAAAAGTTGTGGAACAATAATTATTAATATTTGGTTTGGTTCTGATGCTTTATAATTTAATTTATTTATCACAACCTTTTCCCCTCTTTGTTTTGTTTGCAATATTTCTACTGGTATCTGCTTTTATATAGAAAACGAATGTTTTGACCCCTTCTCTGCGGGATTCGGAGATTTTCGAGGACTTTTGGGAGACCCTTCCATGTTTGATCCAGAACTGTACCCAGAAATTGCTGATGAGCTATATTTTGATTTTCCTGGTCCGATCCCGGCTCAATCTGTTCCCTTTTTGCCTGCCTCATCATCAAGATTCAATAATAATAGACTTCCTCCTCACCTCAACCACCATCAACCCCAAACGGTTCGTTTGTCGTTCTATTTAATGAATGTGGAAAACGTTAATAATTTTTGATTGCGTGAATTTTGAATTGAGATGCAAACTACAATAATTGGTCTGGTTTATCTATGTATGTACGTTTTTTCCAATGTTTGCATCTCGTTGTTGGTTTGAAACTCGTCTGTCCTGATATTTGTCATTTTGTCCTTTAAAAACCTCGTGGAACAATGTTTGCGTTGGTGTACATTTTGTATTAAGTTTCGATAATTTGCTTGGATGCACATACCTCCCAATTATAATGAACTAACACTGCAATCTTTGCTACAAAATAATAGCTGTTAGAATATGGTCAAGCTTTTGGGAATTTGGAGATGGAGTTTAGCTAACTGATTGCTATTTTAAGTTTAACTTTTGTTATAAAAATGTATGATAAATGCCAACTTGGAGGAAATGCATAAAGATGGAAAGGAAAATAGGGTTTTAACTGTATGATGATGCTGTATATTTTTTGTTTGTTTATTTTCCGCAATTCTTGACATGAAATTTAATTTTGGAAGACTTTTTAACTGCTGCAGGTTGGCCGTGGCCGTGGGGCGACCCGTCGTGGGGTCGTGCCGGAAATGGCGTCGCTAGCGGCCGCTGGGCTGATGGGACCGGGGATGCTTGGAACGGTGCCGCTGGGGCGGCAGGCTGGAGCTCTGCGTTCAGGACTGCAGGGGGACCGGCAGCTGCGCTTCCGTGGACTTGGAACACGACTGGCAGGACGGGTTTCAGCGCCGGCAGTAACGGTTGGAGGCCTACAGATCAACGGCCGGCCAAACAAAGGACTCAGGGCAAATTCTCGACCAAGTAAGCTTTCACCACAGTTGGAATGGAGTTTCAAAGGTTGGCTAAGGGTTCATTGAATGTATACCTAAATTCTTCTTGTTTTTATATTTTAGAGAGCAACGGCAGTAGTAGAGGCGGTCGGATGTAATTTTCTTTTGCCTTCGCATCATCATACAATTGCGCCATCTCAATAAAACAATCTGTCAGTCTCCTAAAATAGTCTCCGCGTGTATCTGTCTCTAACCACTCTGTGAGCTGTCAAAATATTAATGATATATATAAGATACAGAAAAACAAAAAATATGGGTCCACTATCAGGAAGAAATTATTATGTCTGTTAAAATAATTATGACTGGTCCAGTGCTGCTGTATTAAGAAAACGAGATATAAAGAAAACTATATTGTAATTTGTACTAAAGAAAAACTCTTTATATTCATTTATTAAAGTTTTACTAATACAGAAAGAACTACTATCAATCAACATTCAAATATCAGAAGAAAATATTGGTTTCAAAAGATGTAAACAAGTTTCAGGAGATAAAAATTCATGATTTGCCTACAAAAAGAATAATCGTATTTGTATCAAAATTGTTGTAGTTCTTAGTTATCAGTTTTCAGTGTAGTTCTTTGATGCATGTCATTCTTCAATTTTGTACAATAATGAGTCAAACTTTGAGTTTGCTGATTGACACGAAAATGAGGTACATGCTTAGGTAGTTTCGTCTATTTAGTTGTATAACCCCAACTATGCATGTATACAATCAATCTTGTTAATTATTAAGAAATTCAATTTTGGTTTTAGTTTATTAGTTTGTTGTTCACAACACTCACATTTATGAATCAAAATAGCATGCAAGCGTATCGTATATAAGAATTGGATCATCCATATTGCCTCTATCCGACCAACTTGAACAAGGACTGTATATTATGATATATTACTTGAGGCGCTTTATCATAATAATAATTATTATTATTAGTTAATATGAAACAATATATATTACACTACTTCCGTTCTTCGAAACTAAGAGGAGGGTAGTGCGGCGAATCATAAATAATTGAGAACTGGATAATATATTCTTTAATACATAATGACATATATTCAATTGAAATGTATGTATAACTCTTCTCTTTGTGACTGTATTTACTTCCATTTTTAGTAATAGGTATAATTATTGTTCTACACATTTACTCTTGCTATTGCCAAATAGCCTGGTTTACTGTAAATATATCTATTGTTTCTTATGTTTGAAACTGCAAGCAGTTAAACTTGAAATACTTGAGGAGTAGTAGGTTTCATATCTGTTTCTTGTCATGTGTGACTTTAGCCTTAATCGTATCTCATCTCGTTTTGTAGTCTGTAAGTAAAATACTTTTTGTTCATCTCATTTTAATTTTTGACGTCATCTCTTTTTGGTTCGACGTTTTTTTCTGTTGACAAAGCTATTATGGAGAGGGAGAAGTTATAGTAAAATATAATATTCCTTAACATACACTATAAATATATTTACAGATCTCTGAGAGCTTGATATCTTGTGACCTTTATTACAAATGTTGCTACATTACACTTTATACAACGCAGTGGTAAATGTCTAATTGGACAATGTCTTAGAAAGAACAAAAAAAAGTATTTGATTGATCAGAATAAATAACTTTTCCTTCCGGTTAAATAGAATTCAGAATTCTACAAGGAAAGCATTTCATGGGCTCTCAAATCCAATGCTCTGTAAGTAAAATCAATGATTTCTGCCTAATTCGAAAGATATTGAGTTATAAATTATTCCAAAACTCCAAAATTACAAGCCGAATGTTACTAATGTCAAATGTGCATGAAAATCAACAAAAGGGTACTAAAACAAACTGTTATCTATATAATTAGATTAAAGTTTAGTTAAAAAATGAAACCTAGATTTAGTTGTGGGGTGGCGTGCGTAAAGCTATATATTCTACTATGCCTAGTTCTAAGCCAAACGAAATGAAAACTATATATATTTAGCCTTTAGCCTTTAATATATTAGGTTAAGAAAGAGAAAATATATTACGCGTACTTTGTTAGTTTATAGGAATGATATAGATAGTTAAAACGGTTATAGAGAGAGGAACATTTTTGTACTGGATATTATATAAATACTGATGGAAAGGTGAAGAATGAAGCATTTATCCAAACTCCTATACTGAAAACAAATCAACAACGATAGAGTTTATATAATATTCTAGGTATTTATATTTCAATATTTTTCGAGACCATTTATAAACCCTTCTCTACGTACGCAGGTATGTTTCGTGTTGCACGAACTGAGTCGATGTAATTGAAAACCAAAAGCCAAATACTATTCTATCGTATTTACTACATTACTACTATACTATATCAACTATACCAAAAGAATGTAGGTAGACGGTTTAAAGAGAATCGCTGTATAACGACAGGTACAATGGACTGCTTTAAGGTATCTTTGTATTGATTAATTGATTCCCTACATTTAATTACAATGTTTAATTACTATAACTTGGGTTTAAAAGAATGTATGAAAGTACAGATGAGGTTTATCACGACTACTGTTACTACTACTTTGTCTCCTGTGAACACTTACTTTGACATTTTATTTGATGATCTGATAATCTGGATATTACAATTACATAATCGGTGTATGTATACGTGTGTACTTTACAAATTAACAGATGCTTATAAGATATGTGAGAAAATGTTGCATGTACGTTACAGGCGGTATGGAGGATATAAGACAACGGAAGAGTTTAATAATTATTATCATTATAACAAACTGAAGCTGCTCTGTGTGTTGATAGGTCAGAAGATTAATGCGACCATGAAACTATGTAACCCGCGTGTAATATATACTTTGCTATTTAGACTATTGTTCCTCATAATTTTTGAAAACTTGCATCAGATCGTGTGACACAGTGTTATTAATCGATACTATTATTGTCTCCCTTTTCCCTGCATCTGAATAGTAATTATATATAGAAATCACTCTTTTAATTTTAAAGCTAATGTCATGCTGTGCTAAATTCACATATTTAAAACAAGTACTTTCAAAGAAAAGAATTAGAGCAATTAGGGTGAATAATATACTAATATGGCAGATAATATTTAAGATTATTATTGTAGGGAATATTGTTGATAATCATAACACTATTGAATGAAATCAATTTATAGGAAAAACGTAAACTAATAATTATTGTTGGATAGTTTTAAAGTAACACTTGAGCTATTATTCATATAATTCATTCACTGCACTCAAAATATTATTCATTTTTTGACAGTTTGATTTTATGCAAAAGAAAGACCTGTAATTTTGCCAGCAGACATAATAATACGTGAGCGTAATTAATATCCATCACCTATTCAGATAGAGAAACCGAATGATGATGCACACACGATCAGTCCAAATTTTTCAACAAAATTCTGGATCGAGGAACATCCAAAATGTATGATTATAATTGTGCTAAACTGAATACGTGTAGACTATGTTGGTTTTTATAGATAGGAGCAACTCTTCGTCTAGGACCCATATCATTTGTTTAGTTTTTTGAAAAATAATAATAATATCGCATGAAACTCAACCACCACGAGCAGCAGCAGCCTAACAATACATATATGGCCTTAAATTGTGTTTCGAAGAAAATGATGATGATGTCGATAAGAGTAAAAGCAAACAATAATCAATTGTTAAATATTACACTTCAAGTTGTTATAAAATATATGTATACTGTATAATTTTCCTTTTTCATTAGAAATTACACAAGTTATTGGGTTTTGTTTATTATTGATTATAAATAAGGAATATTGGGTTTTTGGGAAATTCAGGATGTTAAAATATCATTTTTTGTTTTTATTAATTGTTATTAAAAGATAGAGTTAAAGGAAGCAATTCATTAGGGTTAATGTTGATAAAAAATAGAATGTTAATATATTATACATGTATTCCATTGAGTAATTCATCTATGCAAGCAAGCAAACACATTTAAACTATTTTATAAGATAAAATACATATTAATAATGAATTTGTTTTTTCTTTCATGGGGAAAATTTTGCTGTAAAAAGTTTCTTTTTTGATGATGATGTTAAAAACAAAAAATGTTAAAATATTTCCGTTATCAAAATAACACCATCATATGGGTATGCTGATAATTGAGGTGGCAAGAACTGGAATGACGAGAAGACGTTGCATGCAGAAAATAACAGTATATATTGTTGTTGCTGTTCTTTAAAAAATGTTGAAAGCAAAAAAGGATGCAAATCTGTTGTTGATGGTATCAAGTTATATATATAAAAATATACATTATAGTATAACTTTCAAAGTTTTATTTGAAAAATCATGTTCACTCTACTGTTGGGATGCAGAAGTTACAATCTTTCTACGCTGTACCAAATTAACAAAGATATATAACAAAGCAAGGGTTACAATACAATCAATACAGATTTCCACGCGGGTTGACAAAATATAGAATATTATAACTGAGGTATAGTAAACAAAACGAGAACGTTTATTGTTGTTTGTTTGTTTAACAGTGTCGGTCTAAAACCTTGTTGAAAAGGTTTTGTTGTTCGTTTTTACTTCATAGCAAAAATATACTTGTGTAATCCTCAATCAATATAATATTATATGAATAGTAGTGATGATGATAATGTTACGGTTGAACAGAAAAACATTGAACATGAAAGAAAACAAAAAAATTGTATAAAAATCAAGAAAAAAAATAAGAATATACATAACTAAATATCTACATGCATATAAATATGAATAAAAAGCATGATTTTTTTTCTGGAGACATAATATGAATTATTATAATGGACTTTCGTCAAAATCATAATAATTATTGCATAAAAGAAGAAAAATGCTAGATTGAGTACACCAAATGCAATTCATTTTATGTTCAAAAAGTCGTTTTTGCATCAGTGGCAACACAGCATGCCGCACATCCATAAAATATGTATCATATTTGATCTATTGGCCATATATTTTCCTTTAATAGTAGTAATCGCACGTAAAAACTGCATATCACACAAATCACGTCTCTTTAAATACATAAAAGGAACTCCTCCTGCTTTCGTCTTCTTTCTCTTGTTGTTTGAACATAACTTTCCCATTTATTTCGTATGCATCATCTAGTGCCGGTGGTGGATCTTCTTAAGAATGTATGAAGGCAGGGAATACGAAAGCAGGTATTTTTCCCAATCCATAAAAAATTTGTTTGTCACACGAAAGCACATGGAACACATGAGGGAAAATAAAAAAAGAAAAAGTGTACTTTTATTATTATATAGAAAGATGAGAGAAAGTTGTGTTCAAAAAAGACGGCAAGCAAGCAAGTCTTCATTTTTCTTTTTATCTTCTTTACTTGTTAAGTGTGCGGTACACCCGTGTGATATAACTGGATAGATAGGCTAAAAAATAATTGTATCTTTTCATATGAGAATAAACGAACCAAAACGAAAAATACAGGAGAAAAGCTTACAAACCTAGATGCATATTATATTAAGGATACACTTTTTCAGAAAAAAATACTTTCTCTAGCTTTTTTAGATCACACACAGGAAGTAATAGAGATTCATGTAAATGGCATAAACTCTGTTTGATTGAACGAAAAAGTTGTTGTTACTTACTTACCGAGGCGGCGGCTTCGAGGCAGGATGGAAAAGAGAAAGCAAAAAAGAAGAAAATAAGGAAAGAAAGAGAAAGAAGAAAAAAGTTTTATGGCTCCATTAGAGATATTTATAACGATCACTTTTTTCCTCTCTTGTTACAAGCGTTCAACATTCACCGTGAAACAGGGACACCAATAGAGGAAACGGGATGCATGTAAGTAAAAGTCGGCACTAAGAGCATATAGGCATAGCATAAAGTGAAAAAAGTATAGATTTGGACTAGTTGAGGAGTATGGCCAAAGAATAAGCACAAGAATAAAACATGTAATGTAGAAAGAAGTTGTGGATTGCATGCTATATTTTTTCTGTCTTTCTGTGTGCAATAATAATGTGCAGTATTTTTGGTGGTGGAATGATCATGGTGGTGATGGTGAATGGTGATCGACTCATAAAATACATTCTTCACAACTCGATGTAAGTTTAGTGAATTTACTGAAAACAAACTACTGAGGTGACTGGTACACACGCAAATAATATAATAATACACTTTGCTGTATGGCTGCTACAGAATAAGGGAATGTGTATAACCTGTATACACTGTTATTATTATTACATGATAAAAGATGATTACGATGATACCGGTTTGATGTATTGTTCACTCATCGTAAAGAACCGAACCAAAATGATGCAGAAGAGAAAGTATTATGGAATTTCAAAGGAAATTCTTTTTCATGCTTGCCTGCATTAAGTGTAATCTTCTTACTGGATCTAGTTTATAGGCATGAAGTATGCATGCATCAGTGATAGGTGATCATTTGGAACATTATGACAAACAAAATAAATGACAGGTTGTTTGTTGAAAAAAGAAAGATGAAGCCGGTGTAGCTTGAAATAATGACCATCAACATGAACAGCTTTTTTTCCTGTGATTTTATGCATGGCTGGGTTTGAAATTAATGGACTCGTGCAATGCTTTGCCAATCATCATAAATCCGGTTTGTGGCTATGAGGAAAAATGCGCACGTGTTTCTTGAAAGAGAAATCATCATACCAGTTGGATTTTTGAAGTATTTTGTTGGAATTTCTGTAATCCTGTACATAGTCTGTGTCCAGTGTGGTGGTAAGAACTTATGGAAGTATACTCTGGATATGATTTCCCATGGAAATTTCCAGTGTGTAATCTCATATAGCTGACGTGTTTCATGATTTTCCCTCAAGCAATTTCCACCCCTTCTGTACATTATTTGCAGAGAAAGCAAATAGTGTGCGAAAGCTTAAATTAAAATTCTGAGAGGAGCAAGTAAATCGCGTGTAGAGTAAAAGGACATCCAAAGAACTAAAAAATAACTACTAAATTCCCGCACCCTTTTTCTTCTCCTGCCAACTACGTCCACTTGATTTTTTATCTACGTGATCTTCTCCTTCATGCCTTTCTAAGTCCTACGTTTAAACGAGAAACTTGCCGTAGTATCCGAAAAATACTGTTCTAAATCCCATATCGTTCCTTTTATACCCTACTTTACAAGGTGAAAAAATAACGGAAAGCTGCTGCAAACAGAGAAGGAAGACAAAAAAACAAGATCAGAAATGGGTGGCAGTATCAGCTCTTTATTCACTGTACCCGACGACGAGGTATGTACGATAGGGAGAAAATTTGTCTCGATTATTTATGGGATACTAGAGAAATGCTTGTGTTCGCTACTTTACATCTTTTGGTGGGAAAGTAGGGAATGAAGGGAGAATTATTATAAAAAATGTGATCTGCGAGCGATGTAGTAGTAAGCTGAAATAAGTGAGTATTAGTGAGGCAAGCGATGCTATATACATATTGTGTTTCCTTCTGGCATTTTCAACAGTCTTCAGAAGATTACCTGCAACTCACGGATTTGGGTGCCTTTCTCTCCAAGTACATATTCATTATGCTAGACAAGGACAAACGAAAGTTGGTCTCTAAACAGGAGTATCTCACGTTGGTAAATCACTTCCGGGAGCAAAAAACAACAGAGGAGGAGCTGGACAACTTTCTCAAGTGTCACGTACCAGAGGGTCAGTCGACGGAGTGTAAGTTTTAATATGGGTGTTCCAACGATGATGTTTGCACAACACGTTGGCTAACTGACAGCACAGCCAAAAACTGTCCATGTTTCTTGCCTAAGGCTAACTCGTTTTTAAACTGACTCTTATTTTTTCAGACATTAACGAAGCTGGTTTTCGTAAGCTTATGATTCATCTGGCTATGGACTTTCATCGAAATATACCGGATAGGATGAAATACCTGATGACATTGTTTGACAAGGATAATGATGGCTACGTTAGTGAGTTGGATTTGTGCCAGGTTTATGACGCGATCGGGATTCAGGTGCCTATGGAGCCTATACGGTCACTGATAAGTAAGTACGATACGGACGGGGACGGCAGACTGAGTATCACAGGTATTGAACAATGACATAAGGGTTGAAACCATGCATTATTAGTAATAACGACTTGTATCATATATACTAACATTTACAACTTGGCATGATATAGAGTTTGAGCAATTGGGGCGTTCTGCGATGAACAAGCTGTTCATCCGGAAGGAAGAGTTACGCTCACCTGAAGACGCCTTGGTGGAAGAAGCACTAAGAAAGGGGTCTGCCAGTTTGGCATCCGGACAGGTGCCAACAAATGATGGCATGTCTGACAACAAGGAAACCACAAAACAACGTTTGAATCCCGAAGACATGACAAACAACAATGATATTAATAAAGACGTTAACAACAACGATAATGCTGGGTTCATGGTGGTCGACAACGTAGTGTTTGGGAAACCTGTGGTACTCAAAGATTTAGAAACGGCATCATCCCTCTTTTCCGACCTTAATACTGCATCTGAAAACGGAGATCCAATGTTGTATGGTGAAACAAGCACCAACACCGTTTTTGGTTCGGATTCTGGGGGCTTTGAAGAAAAATCAGAAAAACTTGCGGATATGGACGGAGTTATGAGTGAATTGCAAGTAGAGCATTGATGAAAAATATCAAGTGTCCCGAAAAAATTTCAGTATGTACTGCATTCCATTTTTAAAGGCAACAAATTCTAGTTATTCAAAAAATGCGGTATCAATAAACCAAAAAATAAGATAGAAAGCTTGATTTTGATGCGAGAGTGTTATAGAAAATGTTTGCATAAAATATTACTTTCATCGATGCTTGTGCAGAATTTTGGTTATCACAAGCCAAACTATAGAAATGTACACTTTTCCCTGGCAAGCTCTTCATTTTCATTATGATTATGATGAGCTAATCCTTTGAACACTTTTCTATTCATAATTCACACACACTTTGCTATCGCTAATATGGTAGTCAAGTGCACTTTACTATTAGTATACAGTGCTTGCGTTCAGTGAAAGAAAGCGGAAGTCTGTGTCGCCCCAAGGATTTACTTTGGTTGTTCGCATATCTGCTTCTGAAAGCTGAAGTACGAGCGCAAGTCATGCAGATACACTTTTATTTTCCCGTCGTTTTGCAGTACTTCTATCTTATCTACGGTTATTAGTACGGTACAATGTGTATGTTACATTGAACAATGTAGCATTTTGTAATGGCACTCATTCTTCCGTTGATTGCTTAGTGTTTATTTGCACACACACTTGGTAATAAACCTGATAAGGGATTCAATACAACAATAGCAAAGTGTGCATATACTTGCTTTGCGCACCATTACATAAAATAAGTTTTTTCAGGGGGAGCCGGAAACAAGCCTGTTTCACTCAACTCATTTCACTGGAGCCTTTGATGATTTTATTCGGTCGTTATTTTTTCCCCTTTGAAAATGATGATGATGATTATGATAGTGATAGCTCTAGTGGTTGGTTTTTGGTTTGCAGTCAAGTGAGTGAGTGTTATTAGTGTTTGTAAGGATGACTAGGAATGAAAAGAAGCAGAACCAGATTGTCACTTTACGACTACATTAAAGCATATCATATCCTATTATGAGCTCTGTTTGTCGGAGCTTGCAGGCAACGGACTGGTAAAGTGAAAAGTGTGAAACAAGCAGAAAAAAGAAAGCAATCTGGTAAAACGTTCTTTCTACTACCATACAAGACCTTATAGATACAGAGCATCCTTTGCTAAGTACTCTGTGTAATAATAATGGCTGTTCGTTTCATTATCCTTTATTACTACTCTTCGTGATGGAAAAATGATTTGTGGTCTCGTGTTTCCAACAAAAACCAATAAAATGCATGGCTTACAAAGTCCCTATATGTAAGTACAATTTATTTGCTGCCGCATTAAACTAGAGGATTTGTAAAAAATTAAGCTTTCAGCAAAAATGATCTTAATTTTGAGTATGCTTGGTGAAATGATTTGATTTACATTTCATTGCATAGCACAGCATGCCGGTAAAGTTAGCACAAGGTTGTACAATAATCAGCACGCAGTCCAAATTTGGGCTGAGTGATCCGAGCTGGAAGGAACTGTTTTGGCTTTTGTTTCTTTGTCTGTGAAGCATTCGGAGCATAATGCAATGGCATTATAACTTATAACTCTAAGCATATTAAGTAGCGTAAGCATGAAGAATTTGTTGTGTCTGTCTGTCTGTGCTGGCGTTTTCTCAGGAACGAGTTGCAGCTGCGTGCTTAAACTTGGTACACATTATACTGGTACCTTGAAGGGTCTGTTCATATGAAGCTATACAATTTGGGGTCTTAATCTTTACATGAAGCAGAGTTATAAGAAGAAAAGCAGAGTTTACTGCATTACGACTTTTTTTACAAGCAAAGTGTTTTTACACATAAAGGTTTTTTGCATTATGACTTATTTTGCAGTCCTTGCTTACGCTACTTTGGTACGCTGTTTGTATCGGTTTATTTACAATAATTAACCAAGGTTATTCTCCATTTTTCGTACCCATTTTGGCATTATTCAGCCAAAGAAGGCAAACTCAAACAAGAATACAGAGTTGAGACAAAGAAAGAAAACAAGATGCCAAAAAAGCAACCAGAAAAAAGTGTATATAGGGACTCTTCAGATTGGAGACAACGGGTTAAATGCAGAGAAAGGAATTTTGGCGACTGGTACCGACAGAGTCGACTACTTAAATACAACCGTGCAATGGGTATTACCATAATATAAAGAGAAGAGAGAAGTTTCAATGTCCACAAAGTCCTTCTCTGCTCACATTGAGGCTTTCTTTGCCACCACGGTCGCTTTTACATACCGATACCAGCAGCAACAGCAACCACAGTATCAGCGTGTGTGTTTCATTCAGTCCTGTTATGTAACAAACAGCGAAAGGTTTAAGAAGTTTAAGGGCCACATGCTTGGACTTTGTGCTAACACGTTACCAACATATTATTCCCGTTTACGTACAAATTTTTGGTTTTTGTGTGTGCATGCTACTCGAAAACACAAAGGCTTCAGAAACGGCATCTTTTCTTTGTGCTTTCTACTTATGATATATTTATACACAAAAGGGATTGTTTACGTTACCTATATTATTCCTAGTTCAAAACATGAATGAATATAGTTTGTCTTGAGTCGAATATATTAAAATTCGTACAAGAAATGATACATAAAGCTTATGTAATAAAATGAAAGTACGGTATCTTAACTCGGTAATCAACATCATAGAAATGCAGAGTGCATAAACACTTGCTTGCTGGCCAATAAATTAATATTATTTAAACCCTTTCTTGTTAATTACAATTTACAATAACGGTGATATCCATGCCATGTCATGTGTTATTAGCATTTATTGCTGCTGGCAGGTATATTTTTTTCAACGAAATCAAAGAAAATTTTTATGCTTTTTTGGCGAGTGATGACAGAGTTGTTGATGGCTGGCCAGTTTAATGCTTCCTTTACACTTTAATTTGCCAAAGAGATTTCAGGAAGAAAGTGGCTCTCTTGCTTTCTTTGAGTCTTGCTCCTTCCCATTCCGAGAAGAACGTTACGTTATACAAAATCATAAAGAAGAACTAGGGTGTTTCTACTTTCTCTACCTGTAAAAGGATATATACAAACGGAATCAGGAAGCAATTATTTTTGTTCAGCCAAGCGTTGATCAACAAAATGGTACAAAGATGGCATTGACTCAATGCAATGAGACAAAGGCGCTTATAAATAGCTTGATAACATGTGCAAAACAATAACCTTCTTTTTGCATGAAAAAACATGCGTGCCTAATAATCATCACCATCAAAATTCTTTCGTCTGGTTAAACGACATTCAACAGTCCTGAGTACTATTTCCCAATCCCGTTTGATAATAATTTGCCAACCAACGATAAAATAAAAAATGTTACAAGCATATTTCTCTCTCGGTTACATGCTTATTTACAAGTTTTCACAGACGACTGTGTTTGTTTCTCTCAAAACACAACAAAACAGCAACAAACCGCATAGTGTAGTATCAAGAAAATATTATCACTGTTGACTATGTCGTTGTTGTAGCTATTTTATCAGGCCTTTAGCAACATTTCCTGCACCAGGCCAGTCCAGAGAAGAGGAAGCAAAAGGAGAGAGAAAAAAGCAAGCGTGCTTTGCCGTTCTCTTTTAGTGTACATTGCAAAGCTCTTAAAAAGTAACTACTTTCTATTGCAAGCTGCCCCTCGTCTTTTTTTCTCTCCTTTGGCTGCGTATCATTACGTCTTGTATGCAATACTTTTCTTCACTCCTTGACTTGCTACACATACTAGCACTATATAAGGCTGATCGTAACGGAATGCCAACCTCCAGCAAAAAATACACTCATTTTTTCATACACAAACAACGTTCCCAACTAGCGCAAGATTATATAAGTCCAGAAGCAACTTTACTACAAAACATGTCATGCTAGACTTTATTTTCACTGTTTTTCTTCTTTGTTGTACATACATTGCATCACATTACTCTGCGTTGAATAAAGACCTTTTTGTATATGTGTGTGTGGCGGTGGCATGATGGCATGCATGCATGCATGAGTGTTTGGATGGCAAAAAGAGCGAACGTAAAATCCGAGCAATTTCCTCCTCTCGTTTTCCCACATCTTTCTCCGTACTCGGTGGGTTGCTCGGTTGGATCGGCTGGTGCAGCCAGCGCTTTTACTATAGACATCATCATCATCACCCTCATCCCAGCATTTACATTACATTTTCCCTTTCTACTCCCAAACTCTGTCTGGGAAATCTGGGGTGTTCCTACTACAGAAAATGCCTGGCAGTACCTATATATACACGGCACACATTGCATTGCCAACCTTGTTCTTTCCCTCAGCAGCAGAAGCAGCAGTAGGAGAAAACAGCGGCAGAGCGGTACCAGGAACATCATCCCATTAAAATTTTTCTCTCTCACTTTTTCCCTCTGTGTAGAGCCATCCAGACTGTGTATTTGTGTAAGACTGTGGCGGAAGAAAGTAAAGTGCACACACAGAGAATGGTATGGCACTTCATCTCTCCAGTGTAGAAAGTGCGCACAGAAATAGAGAAAGCCGAGAAAAAATCTCATCTGGTAAAACTGGAGCGCTTTTCTCCTCTTCACCAACAGCAGCTCTGTTCACTGCTGACTGGCGTAAATAGTAAAAATTCATACCGTGCCATATGAAAAGATACATTGTGTGAAGGGGATACACAGAGATAACAGGGATTCCACAAACAGGTTCGCACAGACTGCTGCATATTTTCACATTTTCATGTTATTCTTCTCTCTTTGTAGCATTCTGCCTGGCTTCATTTAAAAAATACGATATATACAGAGAGAAAGTTTGCAAAACCTCTTCAAGAAAGAAGATGAACATGAGGAGTTGATGCTGGCGGTGGTGCTAGTGAGTGAGCGGAGGAAGACGAAAACAGTAAAGAATTTTTTATACATTTAAGTACAATGAATACATCATCGTGTTGTTTGTTGTGCTATTTGTATGAGTTTTTGTGTGTCTGTGAGTGAGTACAAAAAATTGGAGAAACTGGAGAGAGTGAATGTGTATTCTTGGCTCACATGCATTTCGCTTTCGTAAAAGACGGTCTCTGCTGAATAAAAACTGGTGTGAGATGATGATGATGCTGATGATGACGAAAATGAGGATCACCATCATCAGTAGTAGTGGTAGTAGCAAAAGCAGGGAAACTGACGAGATCAGCATGTATACGCGCCTGAGAGTTTGACCCATAAAGTGTGTAGAAATTATGGTAGTGAAATAGTAAAAACTAAGGGTAAGTAGCTTGTTTATACGAAAAGAAAGAGAAAGGTGGGGAAGATAAAGTGATAATAACAGTAATAAAATATGATTGCTCATCTTAATAGCTAGGAAATAACTTTAGAATTTACATTATTGACTGGTATTGTGAAAACGGGTTGTTTACTATTATTACTATTATACTAGTAGCGTGAACAGTGAACAACTACTTTGTTGAGTTATGTGCCTGAACTGAGGAATATAATACAAAAGAATATTTAATGTTTCTGGCTGGTGCAAGATAGAGACACGCTCTGGTTGTGTGAAATAAGAATGTGGGTCAAAGATTGGAAAATCACAAAAGTGAGAAAGACAAGTGCACAAACACATTCAAAGAATAAAAAAGCTTAATACTATGTAATAATAATAATATGATAAAGTAGACACATTTTTGACATTCGTGTTATTCGCCACATTAACGTGTTCATTCACTAACGAAATAGCTACGTATTTAGCTAGTTAGCTAGAAATGTGATTTTTGTTTACTTGAATTGGTATTAAGAACCTAAGCTCATTGATGCTTACTAGCCATTCTATTACTACTACTAATCCTATCGAAAGCTACAAAATGTGTTCGACTTTACGATAACATGAAACTCACCATGAGCGAATGTCAGCGTGTTTTTGTGATATTACTTATTGTCCAGCAGTGCTCTTGAAGATTTTTCCCAACTGCTGTTGTTATCCATTTTCTTGTTTGCCGATCCTCTGACAGGGACTACTACTGTGACGATGACAAGAAACATTTGGTTGTGCTTGTGAGAAACTGTCAGGAGAGGTGTTTCACTGCAATAACAGTAATAATAATCGTGATAGCTCTAACGTGTAGTGTTTTATCCTCGCAGTAGAGACTACTCATCGTGCTTCTTATTCATCTTGCAATAAATAAAAAGACAGTTGGTTAAAACGGGAGAGAATAGAGGACTAGGGTATTTTTAGAATTTTCTAAGGTACAAAGGGTAGCAGATGCATAGCCAATCCGTTCTCGTATCGACATCAGCTTCGAAAATGCTTCCATTTTAGCTTTTGTAAATTCAATATATAAATGGAATTAGCAGAATGTTCCGTACATCATAATGCTGAGGCATTTATCATTTATCCCAGGAAAATAGAGCTAACACCAAATTCTACCAGCAATGAAATTAGTCTGGTTTTATGCATGGCTTTTTGTAGCAGTTTTAATTGATCCCCGATTAGTGAGAAGCATTTAACCCGGAGCATCAGGTTCAGTCTGAAATAGAGATTAACGAGCATATGACATTTCAGCGTTTGGAAGATACAAAATACTGAGCGCAGATTGTGAACCAAGACCAAGGAGCAGAAAATGAAATTGCCTTTTGAAATAATTGGTAATATCGATGATGACGCAACATGACAAACGTGAAGTTTTAGAAAGCAGTGAACTTGTGTGCTAGACTGGTTTTATGTGAGCTGTGTGAGTTGGAAAAATGGAATCAAGTTGGGAAATCATCATCTCAAAGTAAACACTAAGGTAAGTAAAGTAATAAATTGGTTAGCTTGAAATTGGAAAATTAAGTACATTGAAGGAAATTTTAAAGCTCCGGGTTTCATAACGATCGCATTTTTGCATTAACGATGGAATGAGCAGGGCTAAGAGACAATACTAACATTTGACAGCAATATTAAATCTTGTAGACCTTTTTAATGCACAAACTATCTACATATTCATGTTATTCAATTTAGTTTGAATTTAACGAAACCAGAAACTGGCAGATTTCCCATGTTTCAGCAAAATAACAAATTATTTGTAAACCGTACATAATATTATTACACAACCATAATATGAGTTATTTTTTAAATGCCCAAACGCTAGTGCTGATAGTGCTGAATGAACTCTACAAGCATAATTTATTTAAAGTGGATCTTATAGCCTCTTGTCAAATGAGTTAAACTTGCATCAATTGAGCGCACTCTTCTCCTAAACTGGGTAAGCGGTTTAAACAACATTGACAGTGAAAAACAAGCCGCTCACTTGATACTTGCCCCATTGTACCCACTCTCGCAAATAAAAAGAATGAGAAACGAGAATTGCAAACGGTGTGGGATAATAATAAGCTTAACTGTTATAGGCTTATGTGCCGCTATTTACTACTGCCACTACACTAGCAATCCCATGAACAGCAAAAAACTAGACAGTCCGTAAGCCACTGTGATCCAGAACAACATTATCCAACGAGATCTAGAGATAGCCGCGCTATATATTATGTGCCTAATAGAATGCCATAAAGGACAATATAATAGTGCTTAGGTATGCATGAACTTGATTGTAATTTTATGTACGTAATTCTACGAACAACAAAACGATTCTCAGAGCTGACAATTACTACTGGTGTCGTTGCCGACTTGACTACTGGAGTGAAGGCAGGAGCAGCAGAAAGGGAAAGAACATTTTGCAAAGTGGTATGGGATGACAATGACATAGATGTATAACACTTATATTTTATAGCCACCAGAGTCCAAATAGGTACAATTTTATGCGCGGAATTAACCACATGTTCCAATCCATATTACCATCATGATTCAGTGGTACACACACACGTAGACACATTAAACTCTTCTGCTATCTTTATATGACTATTATTATTGCACTGCTTCCTAGTAGTTTCCTTTTCTTCATGCCACTTTGCCATCTGTTACTGTTCCTGTGCTACGGAGGTCATTAATCACTCACTCAGCGTGTTCCACCAATCAGTCACTCTGTAAAGAAACCTCCTCGAGTACATTCTCTCTATCCCTCTGCAGTGGTATTAAAAGGGTACAAAAAGAACCCTGGCTGAAAGCGAGTTTGACGGTGCAAGTCTTGATATAAGTACTATACTTATAGTCATAGCCCCAGCTTTGCTTTCCCTATTATGCACATTCTGTTTGTGTGTGTGTGTGGAGCAGCAGGAAGAATGAAAGAAAGACAGATATGTGCAAAGGCGAAAATTAATGGGACCCTTACTCCATCACTATTCTATCTCTGTGAAATTCATGTAAAGTTGCTGCTGCTGTGTGAAAGCCACACACAGTCGAATAATATTTCCACACAGGGAGGAGAAAAAGAGTCATAAAGTCATTGATGATGACGATGACTATGGTGAAAGTACAATATAAAAGTTATGGATTTACAGCAACAATAAAACCTTGCAAAAGCCGGTGTGCGTAAGGGACGAAAGTAAAAATGCCAACTAAAACTCATCAAAGCGTTCATGGATTCATGAAATGAAATACTAGATCATGCTGGGGTTCCCTATAATTAACTTTACACACACAGTTCAAAATTGAAAGTCGATTCGATTCTTTTTCAAAGAGAAAGTTCAATTACAAAAGGTAAAAGCCAAATCAACCACAGCACTTTAACTCTGCTCTTGCACATTAATTTAATAACTGATGAAAGAAAGTTCAAACATGTTTGGGAGAATATGGTTGTATAGTTAATAGTATTGTTGCATTGCATTATTGCATAATATGTACGGACTAACGGACAAAATGTTGCACGTCAAAAATTTGGGACTTGGTCCCTTCATAAGATTATGCACAGGGAATGAATTCCCATTTTACGAATGCTTTTTGCTTCTACTTTTAAGTAGACAAATAAACATGTTGTGTGGGTAAGCTAGAATACTAAGAATACAATAATCCTGCTGCTAGTGGGTCTCGTGTGAAATCTGGTATTAAACAGAATCGTTGTAGTATTCACGATTTGATTTGGTTTTATAGCTCCAATAAAACATATTTAAACGGATTACATTGCATTGTAAATGTGTACATAAGCCGGTTTCTCCTTAGAATCAAAGAGAGGGCGAGAGAGGAAATGTACTATTATTACAACTTTCTACGAACCATAATGCTAAAGTTAGTAACAGAGCAGCAGCAGTTATCCATCCCCAATCGTATAGCATTGCAATGTTATCGCTCCGCAGTGGTGTCCTTTTAATTTTCTTCCATTTTGTTTGACACGGGTTGTATATTACCACTATACAATACAGCATAATAAACATTTCCAAAAGTATGTATACAAAAGTATAAAGTAGCAGGCTATTTCAGTCAAACAAATGCCGAAAATCAGTACCAACCAACTTTAGTACAAGAAAAGGTAAGGGTGCCTTTTGGACATGTATACAGGGCAAAAGGGAAAATAACTCTCTCGAGCAAATTGATATTTAAGTGAAAGCTTAAGTTTACAACAAGGTGAACATATATTATAGCTGGAGCGATAAGCACAGTTATAAAAACATACTGAAAGGCAAGTTGTAAAAAGGGTAGTTGTGTACCTGCCTAATCCTAATTTACAGCGAAACTTTTTTAGTTCAGCTTTGCCGCACACTTTCTCTGGAACCGTGTGTAGTTCTTAAGTAGCAACAACAACATCATCTTCAAAGCAAAGCGCATCCTTAGTTTCTGCTCTTTTCTGAAAAAAGTGATTTAATTACGAACGACATCACATTTTATTATTTTTAATGGAACTCGTTCATCTTCTTCTTTTCTCTTTTATTTCTTGACTTTCTCAAGCTGAAATCTACCTCTTTTACTTACTACTTACATCAAGCAGCACAAGAGAATATTATATCTTTTCTCGCTTTATTTTACACAGAGACAGCAGGAGGTGGAGATGCTATTTATTTATATGCTTTTTCAATCTTCAGTTCATCATCAATTTAACTGCTGTAAGTCCTTGCACGCGTGTACCTACGTGTCTGTCCAAAATGGTTTCCCTTCCAATCCCCTTCCATCGCATTTATGCCCTCTTCTTCTCGTCTTCTATCTTTCTGCAGTTGATGCCTTTTTATTGAGTTCGTACGTCTCTGTCTGTCTGCTGGAGGGTAAACAGAAGCTACCTACGAGAAGGATGCTGAGAAAAGATAAAATATCTTCTGCCATGGCCATGACAAGGTTATATTCATTTGGGGAATAACACACAGTGCAACATACAACAAACAAAAACAGACAAACAGAACAAGAACACCAATGCACCGTTACTACATTCTCCTACAGAGAACATAACCAGAAAAGTCGACGACGAGAGACAAGACAGACAGAGTAGCACTTTTCTCCCTAACTGACATATCCTTTGTTTCTTGTCTCTATCTCTCTCTCTCAGCAGCAGTTTTTATTCTGCGCAAAAATAAATAAATGCTTGACGAAATAATATGCTTCTAGTACATTATGGGCCCCAGTTGTACTCTGAGCACAATGGTGGGACGCGCGTAACCACTTAAAACAGGGGAAATTAAAGAAAATTGTGGTTTAACGTGGTTTGAATGAGGCAATTTCTGTAAATTGTTAATGAGATATGGGCTGTAACAATTTATGTTGAATGAGATGAGAAGGTACTTTGGCTCTTTTACTGAATTGTTTTGAGAGTTTAAAAAGTTTCGAGGGTAATGAGCGTAAAAGCCTACAAGCCAAGTAAAAGATGCACGGCTTGCATATGAGCCCTTTGCATGCGAAACTCTGGAAAAGCAGGAAAAAAGGAAAGAAAGACACGTCTCTACAATGACATTCTTGAAATGATACATAATGTATTATGATATAATGTGAGTAGTCATTGTGCCCAGCATAATGAAAATGAGCACAATGCATTATGAAATCAAGAGAAAGATGATAATAAAGGAAAAACAATGAAATAATAAAAATGTACAATGTACATTACGTTTTGGTATGTGAAACATTCTTGAATGACGGTTCACACAGCCATACAAAAAAGGAAACTTTGCTAGCCTCTCCCAAAAGATATATACCGCAGAGTATTTTTTGTCTGAAAATCTGAACGCTAAGCATCATGCCATGTAATATGTAATCGTGGCAGCAATTTATTAAGCAAAAAATGCAAGCCAGAAAAAAGCTTCGGAAGGAAAGAAAGAGGGGAGAAAAAAGTGAAAAATGTGACAAGTGAGGTTTCTCTCCGTCTGATTCGAGACAAAATTAATGAGCTGCTGGGGAGTCTAACGACACTAGAAATGTAATGATGATGGGGAAACTGATGGCGGTGGCGAGATTTCATAATATCGAATAACACATAGGGAGAAAGCGGGAAAGAAAATGGGAAATGTTCGGTCTGAGAATTAGATTGCCAGTACTGTAACTTTAGTTTGCCAACTTTTTATTGGACAAGTATGGGAGTACGTGGCTCGTGCCGTTTTGTGGGAAAGCCAAACGTTGAGAGTGAAAGTTATTGTGGTTGTTTGGAGCGAGCAGTGCATTTTTATCAAAGTACATTACATTGCAAAAAATAAATTTTCAAAGGATTCTTAGTTGTGCTTGCGTGTACATGTTGTACAAGTCATAAGTGAAAAACTGAAAGTGCTGACTCGTATTTTTGTTATTTTATGGAACTGTCAACTGAACACTAACCTTGTTCATCACAATTCCTGCTGTGTAGTTGTACAGAAGAGGACAGGATGAAGTGTCATCGGCAGAAGTTATATGGATTCGAATACATCAATGTCACTGTCAACGGGAAAGTGGCATTTGAACACACATAACGAGTATCTTGCAAACACACACGACATTTTAACAATCCAGTACATTTGTTTATATTTTGTATTTTGGTTCGTTTAAAACCCAAACGAGATACAATGTACAAACGCATTTATACGAGACAGGTAAAAAGCAAAAAAGTTATTTCATAGACAGAGAAAATTCAATTCAACACAAATGAAGAAAATGAATAAGTTAACAAATGAGCCAAACTTTACCATTTACGTCTAAATAAAACTAAGTGTTCATTTTCTAACGGCATTTACTAATTTGACACGGTTTGTCAAGATGCCGCCAAGTCATTAGGCAATTGTCTTTACTAAGATCGTAATCAGTCTATCCTTGTCTTGGCCTTTTGTATCTAAACTGCTTACATTCAGTATTCAGTAGGACAGGAAGTTACGCAAATCATTAGAAATGGAGAAAGGGCTGACTTAATGGTACATCGTATTTTTGACTATAGCTTTGAATAAATGAAGCTCAGATAAAGAGAAAAGTTATAGTCCTCAAATAAAACTTGATGATGAAATGGAACGTAGAATTTCTCTTGTTACTTTATTTGTCCGGGACTACTAAAAGGAGCAAAAGGTATTCTGAACTGAAGAAATAATTGCAAAGAAAAACGCATGCCAGTAGAAACGGGCGAGTTGTATGCAAACTTTTCCTCAACAGCAATTTTCATATTTTTCAATGGTAGTGGGCATGTCATGACAAGGAAAACTACAATTGGGCATGAAAGAGTTCCAATGAAAAGGGGAAAGGAAAGTTTTAGCAACTAAATTGACATGACAAGGCAGTCTGCTATAATTTGGCAAACAGAATAAACTGGCTGCACAATCAAATAAGAAATGTTTGATTTTTGATTTGTATTTACATAAAAAACAAATTATGTATACACTTGAGCGAAATTACACAAAAACACATTCAATTTGAGAGCCCTTTCTTTGCGTCTACTTTTCGTATTCCCAATGATGATGAATGTGAAAGACAACTGTAGTAGTGGAAAGTGGAATTTTGTTAAAAAGAGCAAAGTGGTGGTTTTTGGCTTTCGCTACACAAGGCTGCTGCTGTTCCTTGGCTCTTTCTCTTTTAAGTTCTTGATTGTTTGTGACTTTGGACTTTGGCTTGTTTTCCTTTGCCAATTCTTGGAAAAGTCGAAAAATTCACTTTTTCCAGGATGTTTTTTCTCCTCTTCGTGCTCATTTTGTGTCTACCAGTTTACGAATCAATTCAACCACCAAGCGCCACTCTAGTGTACCACCATCAAACAGCACGGCTCTCGCTGAAAGTGAAAGTTGAATGACTTGAAATTTCCTCTTGAAACGCACATAAATACACGGCTCAATGCTCTTTATATTAATAAAAACATACAATACTAACTGTTAAAACATACGAGAAAAAAATATTTCTGCATTTATAAATGGCTTATTTGTTTTTACATTTAAGCAGTTCACCACTTGGTCGATTTTATTGCAAACAACCATTTGCTCCATAGTAGAATTTCTTGCCATTTCCCTATTCCTTTTTAATATATACCAAAAACATCAGTGCATTTTGTTTTTTACGTTTACTACTCTAGAGAAATGAATGCGGATAGATGATGGCTGTTTCAGATTCACATTTACAATTTTCAATGTTTGCATCATTTGCCTCGGTTCCTGTTTACTGGTAAATACCATAATATAGCAATCAGAGTTAGAACATGGGAAAACACGATATTATATGTACACAGCAAAGCAACAACAATATTCCCAAACGTGAAGGCAAAATGTTGTAGCAGCAGCAATCAGGATCATCCACTAAAAACTACAACGCGAAATAAACTTCTTTCCCTTTTCTTCCTGGGGTGGTGTAGTACGCGGATTTGAGTTTAGTTCACTTTTTTGTTAAAACTTAGTGAAGCGTAACGGGAAATGTACAGCGAGAATGGCAACGGATTCTAAATCGAAAAATATTTGTGTTCGCTTCCTGCATCAGTATATCCGCATAGGATGTAGGGTATTTTGTATAAAACTATGCATCAAGAGGGAGAAGGACTATCAACGTGAATGTTATGATATGAACGAAAATACAGTTAGAAAAAATAAATATGTGTGCTCCATTATCATTCCAAGGAAGAATGAAAGAGAGATGAATATGTACACTGTTTTCAGTGTTTTTGTCTAGCAGCAGAGGTCCTTTTGTTTTGACTTGAGAATGAACATGGGTTAATGTTTTCTGCTTTTGTTAGCGCTAAGCAGGCAGCCATCATATCAAATGAACCCCGACCATACAGGTCCGCTTCCCCGTTTTCACTGAAATTGCTGGAAAAGTCACAGCTGGAATTTTTTGTGTATTAATAATATTGCCTCCATTCTCATTCCATTACATACCTTTGTATGCCTGCTTTTTGCGACTAATTCCAAAAGGATACACGCTGCCCCTGCTGCAATTTCATTTCTTGTTATTCATACCTTTACTTCCGAGCTCAGCAACCTGCTTCCTGCCCATTGTAGCTTCTGTAGAACGAAACGGAAGGATTAGAAAAAAAATAAATGGCCAGGACTTACGAGCAAGCAGAAAAGAGAAAGTAAAGCTGCGGGAAATAATGAAAACCCATACAAAGGGATAATCTGGTAAACGAGAAGATTTTGAGTTCGAAATTGCATTTTTTTGTATTCACAACGAGCCGTATGGATAGCGTGTGCATTCCATAATATATCGACCAATCTACTGTGCTGGTGGAAATGGATATTTACATTGAAAGTCTTTTGGCATTTCATAGGTTTCAATTTTTTATACTCCATTCCTATAAGCCGCACGTATTTATCACGTCAATTTGTAACTTTCAAAAGCGGATACCGGTGGCGATGCTACTGGTGCTGGAAAAGGCTTGCTGTTCTAATATGTGGTAGGCACGCCAAGACAGTGCCTTTTGGGAGTTGTTTAGACTAATTAAATCCTCTCAAGATTAAAATCAACAACCGAACGAATGGAAACGAAAATTGGAGAAGAGAAAGGAAAGATGCTAACTATGTACATCTTCAACTCATGGAGAAAGCTATTCCATATTCATGAAGAAAACTAAATTCGAGAAACATGTGTCTACTGCTGAACAAAAAAAACAACAAAAGAAAAAAAACCTAGTGAGAGTTGATTTGGCTCGTGGTGGCAGTTTGAGTATGTGTCTATTGTATTTTGCACTGTATTGTGTGACAGAAGGGACTTGTGCTGTGATAATGGAGAGGAGAACAAGAGGGCATGTTCCACAAATTTTGTCACTGTGTAGTATTGCTTTTCTGTCGAAAATGTTGTTGATTTCATTATTTCTCATTGTCTGCAAGGCGAAAGAGGTAAACTCTGTTTCCGTCTGTTTTCCTATGATAATGAAAGGATAAAGTAGCTCCAGCAGCGTGTCAAAAAACTTTATCATCAGTAATAGATTATAATACTCTATGCGTGCATTCCAAGCATACCAAATACACACTTTCATCAAATTCACTCTGCTCTCTGTGCAAATTCGTCATTTACGGATGGTGCTTTTCCAACAACTTTACTTAAAATGCTGTAACAATATACTATGGCTTACTATACTCAAGTTACGTTTTTGTCCTCCACTTCAAACTGCCTATTAGAGAATTGAGTACTTACAGGCTCAAGATGAAACCGCCGAGAGTAAGCAAAAGTAGTAAGCTTTCTGCCTCAAGCAAAGTCTGTTTTGTTTGATGAGAAAGCATCGATCCGAGTCATGATCTATACAAACGCGTGAAGAGCACTCTTTCGGTGTCCCGCATTCATCGTGTATAAGAGTATAAGTCGTTGTCTTATCAAAAAGGAACAGGAAAACGGGAATAGCACCTTTGCCTTTTCCAAAGCGTTTGCAGCCTGCCTACCTTCATATTTGTGGGCTGACAACTTCTCATTTGCTCCTGTGCAACTACTACTGAAACTCCGGGAAAATTCACAAAGTGTTCAAGATGGTTTGGTTTGAGAAATATGTGCTTTAATAGTTATTCTAGAGACCGTACAATGTGGAAAGAGAAAAGGCAAATAAAACAAAGACAATAGCTCCACTAGCCTTACATCATCATAGGAAATACCATCATCATCTCTCCTCATCAAGGCAAACGAGTAGAGGATTAGATTAGCAAACATGCACTTGTACTGTTCTACTACCACTCAGAAATTAGTACGTCACACGTAGTCCGTCGCCTAAAATGAAGCTGTTTCAGTAATAACGCTTACATGATCCTCGCCATCATGGTCTTTACCAATTTAATAAGTTAATAGTATTAGCTTTGGCTGATTAAACCAGTTGCAGAGTTTTGGAATGAGTACGTAGAACCCCCGAAAACCAACATAGGTTTGATGTAAGCAATTAGAACAATTGGTACAAAATGCAAAGCTGAAGCTAATTAATTAAAAATATTATGAAACTGGAAGGACGCTTTGATGTCTTGTTTTTTGTTAGTATTATTTATCTATATACTATTCAAACCAAATGTCAGGAAAGGTGTTGGAGAAAGTTGAGAAGATGATTTTGAATTGTACACAAAATAACAGAATTTCAGTAGACATGTTCTTGGAAGGGACATGTATATTCTTTCACTTTATCATCGAAGGAGTAATCGGCTTTAAAAGCAGATGAGATGGAAGGAACATGTGGAGAATGATTTTGATGCTTTTTATCAGGAAGCGCGACAAGGTTTATGACCACAACACAACTGTCTCAGCCTTGTCATCATATTGTGTGATGACAAGGATGACAATGCGAGTCGTGATGGTGGTGTGTACTTTCCCAAATCGGAAGGAGTGCATTATATTGGCCTAGCAGAGTAGGGTTCTTGAGAGTACCTTCAACGGAAAAAGAACTGCCTGTCACATACACATATACCCACACAGCCACTAAAAGTCGTAGTCATCATCATTGTTTGCCGCTTTCACTTTTCTTCTGCTGCCTGGCTGAGTAGCTCCGATGAAAATCGTGTTGAGTTTGAGAGGATTTTGTTGACAAGCTTGAATTTACTTTTTATGTACTTCTCCTCCAGGACCACGTATAAGTGGTATGTAGATGAGATGGAAGGGAAATGAGAGTTGTTGTTAGTGTTTCGTCTTGCTCCGAATACTAGTGGGTGATGGTGATACACATACTAACAAGTAAAATGGGTACTACCTATACAATATTGAGATGAGTAAGGATGACGGGGTGGGTGGATGAACCACTACCACAATACAAATGTAATGGTTCCATGAGGCAGGATGTGGTTTATATTGGTGTGATGTAACCTATACACAAGCACCACCAATGTGCTATTTTGTACATCACTGTCACTAACGAATTGAGCTTTTGGGGTAATATTATTTTCATCTTCCGTTTCTTAGTTCGTGCTCAGGGAAAATGTCTCCACCTATACCAGCACGGTTACTTTGTCAAATTGAAAATTGAAAGCCACAAAAGTGGCTTTACATGTCAATGTACAATTTGCTGATGGAAAGACGACTAGGATGTACACTTAAGAGCAGAAAAGTGTATATCAAACATAAAGCAAAGCATCAGGACTAGAACCGATATTTTGGAGACAGAACTAGTTTAGCACACAATATCTAATGTATTTTTGAAAGTATGCAGCAAAATTTCTACAAAATACGAACACGTAAACTATAATATGGAATTACTTTTTGCATTATAGAAAAACTATTGGTTTATACAGTACTGGTTCCAGAACAGTTGGATTGTGGTAAAACGGGAAATTGCATATTATCATGATCAATCAAGGATTTCATTGGATGATACAGAAAATCTTCCAATATCATATTTCTTTCCTGCATATATAAATTTGATGATGCAAGCGGATGGGAGCATTTCATGTAAAATACATTTTTACCCCTGCAAAATAGCCCTAAAAAGGCATATAAAAATGGCTCTAAATTAAATGAAGCTGCCTTACTTCCCTGAATTTCAATTTGGCGATCGATAATACAAGTCCAACTAGTACCGGAAGGTAATCACTAAATAAGGTTGTAAAGAATAAAGGAATATGGCCATGTGTATTCAAAGTACGTTTTTGTTATATCATCAAAGGAAAACACAGAGACGATATGGTTTCAAAATTGTGTATCCGCCTTCTTCTGTCATAACATACAAGTAGTATACAATATATATTCATTCTTTCATAAAATTATATTGAAAATGTATATTGGCAAAACGTGTCTCTACTTTATTCTATCCATTATCAGAATAATCCAAGTGTTAACCTAAATGGGGCTCTTGTTTGCTAACGAGAAACGTGCTACATCAACAAATTACTATTGCAAATATATATTGTGTCTTCAGTTGAAGTATCGCTCAAGTAATGAGCTCAAGAAAGGAAAGTAGTAAGGACACGTGTAATAGAAGTTGACTGTTTGTTTGTTGAGAAAAAGAAAGGGCTCATGAAAAGAGAGTCCAGAAACATGGAGGTCACTTTTCTTTTGGTCAATAAGAAGTGAACAAAAAATACATGTATATTTTGTATGATGATTAAATATACTATATACTACACAACTACTACATATTATTATATTGCCTATTTGCTTATGCGCCCTGAAAAGTCCAGCCGACACATAAAAGATAAAACATGGCTATCTTCTTTTCTTCTACTCTGGAAAAAGTAAAGAGATACAAAAACGAGCCCATTCCGCATGAATTGTGTGTAGTATCATCATCCCCATCACCATCCTGACACCATGAAAATGTAAATACAAACTGGAAAAGTGATGGCATGTCTTAGACAATGACGAGTAGTTCAACCAAGCAACTCTTCTATATCAGAGGCGTATGGACATTTACTTTTGACAAAAAATATATATATACAGAAACAAAGTTGCTAACAAACACTTTTTCCTTTCGCTCGCTTTATTTCTTGACTCCTTCCAAGTTAGCAGAACTTTGCTCGGTTACCTACCACCACAATACATATATTGTAATATGTACAACATATATTATCAGATCCCATTTTCCACCACATCATCAACTCTCTTAAACTACTGCCCCTTTCTCTTGCTTCTTTGCCCGACCTCTCTCCTCCAAAAACGCTGTCCTTTCTCATGTGAACTATAACTGGACTGTTTTTCCCTCGCTACTTTTCTCATATTCTCTTGCCCGTTGTCGTAACATTTGCAATGGCATGGTTGATTTGGTCGCCCTTGTCTAGAAGAGCCTCGTTTTGATTCTTTTCCATCCTTTCATGTTATGTTCCATCTCCCGTTTTTATCCTTCCATTTATTTGAATAACACCGAGCTCTGCCAGTACTACCGACTACTTATTTCTTACATGCATCCTATAATTTCACAACATGCATGCTGGAAAAACATAGAGTTGGAAGATGGAGAACAAAAGTGCAAAAGTACATATACATGCATAGCGGAGTAAAACATGACTGTTTTACTTTCAACAATGTCGTAAGCTAATAGAAAATCTCTATATTATCGTTGCGACATAATATTCTATAGCATTATAGACTTAATGGTAGAACATCTTTTCTCCTATTATAAGTCCATATATGCATATAATTCTGTAAGTATACATTACTTAACTACTTAAAAGGACCAAAGTGAAGAATGGGATAAGTTTATCTTGGACAAGGATGTCAGATTTTTTGGCACGTTTAGCAGCAGAAGCAGTACAGCAGCAATGGTAAAATCGAGCGAGGAGCAATAGCAAAGAACTATTACATAAAGTGGTTAAGCTCTTCTCCTCCTAAAAAGCTTAAAGCCTTATAATAATAATAAAAAAAACTAAAATGACTACACATAACACACTCATACAGAGACACAATACAAGTTGTCTTATACATTGCCTGTTCTCCTTTTTTCTGTTTTCTCTCTCGTTTCTTTTCCTACACATAAATGTTGTACATTTCGCTCTTTCTACTTTGTTCAACAAAAAGAGAATGGGATTTAGAGAAAGCGCGAGGTGTGATGTGAGGGATTGTATGAACTTACTTTTGCTTTCTTCAATCTAACGAAGAAAAACTTTTTCCTTCGTCCATCTTAAAGTGAATTATAAAAGAAAATCACAATGAGATATTGCCCAAATCTGTATTTGTCTACATTCTAGATAAGGTGGAGAATGTATTTACAATCAACAACTTTGTATCTTTCCTTATTCCCATTCATTCGTGTTATTACATATATCAAAAACTGGTAAATTCTCTTTAATTATTAAACCCAAAGCCCAAACCAACCCAAAGCAATGACAAAGTTTCGCAAAATAGTTTAATTCGCATTAAATGGTATTTTTAAAACAAAGTATTAAGTAAATATTTGAAATTAATTGTAACTCTAACTCTTTAATTGTAATTGTACTCAATATTAAAAGTTAGAAGAAGAAGGAAGTAATATTTAATGTTTTAAAAACCTAATTTAACGTTCCACGACATTGCTCTGTGCCACAGAGGCATGGTATTTTCTTGTCCTCTTTTGGGAATTTATAGTCATAAGTAATTTCTTCTGACACGGCGATGGGTTGTTTAGAGTAAATAACTATCTTCGTTTGTCCTTCTATTGTAATAACTTTGGCGTAACAATTAGGCTGCAATTCAAAAATAAAATAAAACATAACTAGTATCGCTTCCTTAAAACTGCGGTGTTTCATGCACCAACTTTTAAAAACTTACATTGCAACTGTGGTTGATAAACCTAGATAGGTTTCCACATTTAGTTGCATCAATAATTGTCTCTGAATCAACTTTGAACAGGTAGGAGCTCCGAATCCCCTGGGCTTGATATTTGGTCTCTCTCAAATCTGCTAACACTGATCGAATCATTTGACCCACATATTCTATCACCATTTCCTCGGCGGCTATAGGTTCCGCAGCGAACAGTCCCCATTCATGGATATCACTTCTCGCAAATTTCAAAGCTTTCTTTCGGAAATGTAGTTGATTAAACTTAAGTAGATCGGACTCCGTGCCGAGCACAGTGAGAAGGCGACGCTGATTTGACCTTGCCTCACGAATTTGGGTTTCTCTTGCTTTTCCTAAATCTGCTGCCATTCCCTTGTTACCAGGTAAAGTCCCATCAAATGACATAGATGCTAGTTCTTGACCAGCCATTGCACGCGACTTTTCATCCTTTGTCATTCGAACAAAGCCACGTGTCCGTAATGATCCATCCTCAAACTCATTCTTGGATTTTGATTTTTGTTTCTTCTTCTCAATAACCGTCTCTGGGTGATCCACCCAATGAGTATGAGTACATTTTAACTTTAACGAATACATTGTGTCGTCATTCAGTAGATTCTCGTACGCCTTTTTTAAGTATCCAATGTCTTCAGCGTCAATACCTTCCTTCAAGAACTCGTACACAAGTTCCAATTTTCCATGTTCCTGACGGTGACGGAAGGCCTGAGCCTTTGAAGATTTCTTTCTTTTCGAACGCGGCACATCGTCCGGAATTATAAGTGGCGTTTCATTGTCTACCAAGAACGGATTCTGGTAGTCGCCAATAAGACTTGATTCTGGAACAATTTCGGTTTTTGGTTCCTCTTTGGTCATACTGTCTGAGTTTGAATCACTATCAAAGAATGAGTTTCTAGAGTCCGCATCCTGTACAGGTGAGGGTGCCTTGATGTTTCTGCGGAATGAGGGAAGTTTGGGTATAGCGTTCAGAAGACCCGGGCCAACCCCTAAGCCAGTACCAAGTGCTCCAGCAGAACAACCCGCTACCGCAACCGCTGCATTACCTGCATGATCATTGTCGATAATAACTTCAGAAGCTGCAGGTGCTGATGCAATTTGATTTTTGGCATTCTCTTCATCCTGTTTTCGTTTAAGTTCTTTAGTTTGATGATCCCACCAATCCTCGTACATTTTGAAAGCTTCTGATTCAATTAGTCTTTTGTTACAATCTCTCCATAGAACCTTTTTCAGGTCATCTACCATCACTTCAATAGTTGCATTGATTAAAAGTTCAGGATTTTCATGATCCTGAGGAGAAGGGGGAATTGGAGGCTTGGGTGGTTGCACACGTGCCTCATCAGGTCTATCCGAATGTGTACTTGAAGGCGGATGATATGAAGAACCCGGGTGATAATGTCGGTCATAAGAGCCACTGTAACCAGGCTCAGGCTCATATTTGCCTTGATATTCCGGTAGATGATGAGGGTGGTGGTAGTACTGCTGGTCCTTTGGATGGTGATGAGATCCCCAGGCTTGCGCTTGATAGTTTGCCGAGTACGCGTTGTTGTTATAATAATATTCCCCGTAGTATCCAGAATGTTGAACCTGTCCTGTAGGCAGTGGCGGGGCTGCACTAAAACGTGACTGCCTGATTCTACTACCAGCAGCAGCATCCGGTGAAAGTGATGATAAGCTCATATCATCATTAGCATTTCCTCCTACCTGACCATCATCGTCATCTGAGATCTGATCAAACTGGGAATCTGCCTTGCCCGCAACGTTTTGATTACCCGAGCTTGTCGTAAAAGTGAGAAAGGGTGAGGGTGGTGGGGACATATTATGTGCAGCAGACGGCGCTCCATCCCTCACCGGTACAAATGACTGCTTGAACTTCCTTGCAAAGGATGCTTCCTTGTTTACCTCCTCGTCGCTCTCACTATCCCATAGTTTAGTACTGCTACTACCAATACTAAATCGAGTTCTTTTCGGAGGCGATGCATTTGCATCACTTTCACTGTTGGACATTGGTGAAATGTTCCCGTCGACGAAAAATTTGCCAAACTTGCTGGAGTTGCCACCCTGTAACATGTGCCTTATTCTGGTGTCAAGATCAATTTTAGGCGATAGTTCACACTCTTCAAAATCGTTACCACTGATGAGATTTTGCGGTTGTCTAATTGAGTTTATTTGTTGAGGTGGGGATACCGTATTTTGCTGCTGCAGTGGAAGAGGAGGATGCGGAAGACAGCGACTAGTTGAACCATGTTGAGGTGGATTTATGTACTTATCAAATGACCAATTGGAGTCATCGTCAATGTACCTCTCTTTATCCCTTTTTCGAGGTTTTGAGGTTGAGTTTGTCTGAGAAGACTTTCGATCGTCAAATGTGGTAGAAACGGTTGATTCACTTTCATAACTTGGAGTATGCGAAATACCAAAGTCCCTTGAATGATTCGTCTTGCTGGAAGACGGTGTACAGGCCAATGATCTTGATAATGGAGGAGGAGGAGCAGGCTCAACTGCTGACGATCCATTTGTTCCAAACTGATCCGACGAGGTTCTAGCGATAGGTTTCCTTCCATCATTTATATCTCGATTACTATTTGCGCTTGTCGTTCCCTTCGGTTTCTGCGTAGTAAACTCCAAAAAAAGCTCCTGGAATTTTTTACCACTTGCATCATAGAACACATTAACTTTCCGTCCCATCACCAGCGTGCCATTCAGCTTTTGCACGCAAGCTTTAGCTTCACGGGGAGTTTTAAAATCCACATGACCAATACCCAGATGGCGATGACTAATTGGGTGAACGAGAATTTGTACAGCTACTACAACTCCAAACTTTTGACAAAGTGCCCGTAAGAATACTTCACCAACATTGTCATTTAAATTTGTAAAGGTCACCTCCGTGCGTGGTAGTGGTCCCACGTAATTTTTGTCAACTATAAACTCCGGCACGGGAAGAATTAAAGGAAGGTTTTGTGGTTTCGGCTTACTGCGCGGGTCCCGAACTAAAATGTTGTGGTATGACATTGGTGACTGCCCCGGAATTCTCCCGTCATACCGGTACACCTTGAAGGCTCCCTTGGTCAGCGCTGGGTCGACAATTAACTTGCGTGCTGTAAAGTTCGGAACCGTTTGAGGTTGCTCCCCACTTGAACGGGGAGTTTTGCTCCCGGACAATCTCGACGGTTGAATGGGTGGCTGTTGAGGGCTGATTTTGGAATTCAAAACAATTGGGCTTTGTCCCGAGTTGGCCATCTTTTAGAAATATAGACACCTAGAAAATATTTTAAATCGTGTAATTAATTACTTTGCCCAAAAAATTACATAAATATAAAACCAATTTACCGTACAACAAAATCTTACCTTTGCACAGCAAAAAAGGTATTAAAATCGCTAGTTCCTACCTGCCCCACCAACCACCCAGCCCAATTAGCCACCTTTTCAGCCAGTTTCAGATAAATGATGTTGGGTCCGCTGTGCTAACTGAGGTCACCTCACCTGTTTAACAAAAAGAAGTTGTGTAAACAATTCTGCACAGAACAATAGCTCATTTTGCACATGCACATTGTGCAACCAGCACTTACCTTGTCTCTTGCTTTGTTTCACTTTCGGCGTGAATGTAAGCTGTCCTTGTCAACATTCCAACATTCAGCAATTCAGTATCAATGCATAATTTTGGCTTTGTACTTTGCAAGATTGCAACGCGTTTTGGGCATTGAATTTTGATGTTTGATTGAATAAAAGCAGATATATATGGCTTTGCTTGTCTAAGTACCGCAACAGCAGCTTGGCGAAGCTTGTTCTGAGTCCGGGACTCAGAACCATTGTTAAAATGGACCCTTCCGGCTTCCCTTTTCCCTTGGTCATCTTTTTGAAATATGTAATATGAACATGAATGACACAAAAACGTTTAAGAAACGTAGGAAAGTTGATTCAAATTTCTAAATTCATTATTCAGCATACATTAATGCTCTCAATCCCAAACCGTGTTCGTTTGCAATAAGATTCTTTATTCAATCATTCATCTTGCATCTTGTTTTGATTCGTATTTATATAATTCCAAGGCTCAAGTTGTTATTCAAAGCAATCCTCTATTTCTTTGCGTGATGATGTCTTGTTCGAAAATAATATTAGCAGCAGTATATAAATTGTATAAAAACAACTCCCATTCTCTGAAGTATTCTTTCCTTTTCTACCATTTTCGCTCTTTCCTTCCTTTTCCTTCAGCGCTGTGTAGCGCTTTCCCTCTTTTATTGTATTCAACCATCCATGCCATCATACCAATACAACTTTTTTATATATTCCCCAGGAATCATTTTATTTGACTTTGGACATGGTCCCAAGAGAACACCTTTCTTCCCAATCTTCTCTCCTCTTTCTCTGCGTACTTTCTCCAACTTTTGCTTTCTCTGCCAGCAAGCCGTGTAGTCCTTTTTTCTTAACACACAAGCTTGTTTTTTCTGTCTAGTTCAGCGCAAAAAAACTGGTCTAGCAAAGGCATACATATTATGGCAGTAGTAGAGTAGTGCTAGGACCAGCAATGATGATCGTCATCATGATCACGACGACGAGGATGATGATCATGATGATCATCATGAGGACGATATGACGACTCTAGGAGGACGAAGAGCAAAGTCAAGAAGCTAACACTACACTCTAGATCTCGTTGTCGTTTTCACGTTTCAAGAACATCACTCAAGTATACATTCACACACAAGACGAAGGAGAAAGTAAGAGTGAGAAAGACGTTGACATTGTAGTTTTGTATCATTATTGTCATCCTCATTCCATTTCTATTCACTTCTCGTTCGCTCTCTCCTCCTTCATCCTTTATCATCTTTTTGGTGTGCCTAGAGATGCGCATATAATACACAAATATATGTACATTGCCACTCTTGACTCCACTTTCCCCATTCATTCTTCTTTGCAACTTCCTCCCTTTTTCTTGAAGGGTATAAGCCAAGTTTTTTTTCTCCTCATGACTTTCCCAACCATCCAATTTCTCCTTCCCTACTTGGTAGTATTGCAAGTTTTTCTTTCCACTTTGCCGTCTTATTCAACGATACCATCATCAGTAGCTGTGCCACCCCGGTAGAAGTATATCCGACGAGGACGACGACAATGATGACACGTACTATTTAGAGCACGTTCAGTACATATACTATATATTGAGCTTTTTGGTAAAGATATAAAGTTTCACGGAACATGGTGAATTTTTTATTACTTCTAGTAAACCAAACCAGGCAATAAATATTTGATAAAACACGTGTAATACCTATGAGCTCAGTGATCATATCACTGTGATAAGATGATGGTATGTATTTTCGTTCAATATTATTCCATGTCTTTCTAGAGGATTTTTTGCACACTATTGCCACTCAAATGTATAGAGTTTTACTATATATGCACTACACTCACTGATTGTTCTTCTTTTATCTTTGATTTATCCACACTCTTTTGTATACTTGTATGATAGTCCTGTCAGTCCATCCAATTATACCTATGCCAAGTTTTCTTTCTGCTGGTGGTAATTTACCAAGTGACACAATTGATAATGGAGATGTTTATGATGACGCTAGTACTCAGTGTTATTACCAGAGAACATAACGTGCTTTTTATATCTGCAAAGTGGCTTCTCGCTGTTGGTTTCAATTTTCTTTCATCTCAATCATTTTTATCGTTTGAAGAGCAAAGAGGAGAAGAGGTAAAGCATGCTGTAAAAATGTTATGGTGCTAGGAAAACTGTCCATATTGTTGGCATCATGTTGGTGCTTAGTGCATGCATCTTTTTGTCCAAGTAAATTATCCCAAAACATGATGCTTTTTTGCGATTATTTTTCAATAAAACTTTGATGCTTGTAATCATTAGATTATCATTGTCCACTGGGATGAAATCTTGCTAGACAGTCTGTCACCCAAATCAAACGTTTCACTAAAAGTACTAAAACCTATTGAATAAAACATTTCTAGATCACATTTTTGAAAATTGACAGTAAGATATGATTCATGAAATATGTAATTGGGTTGCATTTTCCCCACTGCTCAAATTCCAACAACTCAGAACATACAGCTTTTACTGGTACACTTAAAACAAGTTGTATTAATGTTTCAAGCATAAATTGAATTAGAAAAGTTGCCAACTTTGGAGCAACTGCCAATTAACCTTTAGTCCTTGTAAAAATAAGTAGAAATTGTTGTATAGTGTAACTGTGGTCAGGTAAGATAGCGAAGGAGAGATATCGCTGCTTTTTCAGCATCATTTTGTTATCAGTGGTTGCTTGTTGTTTCTGACATCTACAAATTACACTTGGCCTTTATCTTTGTGCTATGCTACCTGTTTACCGCAAATCGGTCAAGACGTGAAAACTTTTTTAGCCTTTTTTAAGTTCCTTTCTCCATACCACAAGATGACATGAAGCTGTAACATCCCATCATCACTGTCATAATAATATAGTCATTTCATTAAGTTCCATCAGGAAAAGCAGAAAGTCATCATCTTTGTCGTTCCAAATTGGATAGAAGTTTTCCTCAGTGGTTGACTACCACAATATAGAAAAGTATTTTCTCACTCTCAGCATTTCAACTTCATCACTCTACTTTCATTTTTCCTTCCATTTTAAAAAACGAAATCATGCCAAATGGATGGCAGAAAATGCAGAAAAAGGAGTTGAAACACATACAAGAAAAGTATATAAAGCTACTACAAGTCAATATGTATGAGTCATATGAGACTGTCTTTCTTTTTTGTTTCTTAGAGCTGTTTATTTCCACGTTCCTGCCATTTATCTATTCTCGTCAGCACCAGCAAGAGCACTACTCTATACTCTCATTTCTCGGTGACTTGGCTCTTGGCTGTGCGCTACGCTTTTCATTTTACTTATTTTGTTTTCCTCTAGAAAAGAAACTCTATTATGCTCTGCTGCTTCTGATTGCTCAGTGCTCACTATCATTGTTATGATGATAGTATACAATTAACTAGAATGGAAAGAGTAGTGTACAGTCATCATAATCGTTGTGAAACCAGTTTTCTACCCCGTTGAATTAATGAAAAGCTAGTAAAACTGCAAGTGTTGAGTTGAGAAAGCTGACGAGAATGAATAAGCTTTCTTTTACTTTCACTAAAACAAATGAGAGGAGTGAGGTATTTATTTTGATGCGTACTTTTGAAAATGAGACGAAAAAATTGTCAAATTTTTTTTTCAAAAGCCCAAAATAATAATAATATATAGCTTCATATATATGTTCAACGGTTCTTTTTTCCATTTCCTCCCTAATTTTATTCCTTTTCGGAAGTGGAAGTGAGGGGAAAAGTCATTTATAAAAGGGGCAGCATAAAAAACTGCATACTCTTGTATATGTACCACGAACACGTCTCCATTAGGTTCGTTACTCACCGTATGCCTCATTTTTCTCATAATATGCCGTGCCGACGACGACACACGATTTACACTTTTCACTCAAAAACTTATGCTACATTATTCTGTAAAATGCAAAAAATAAATATAATATGTATACGTAATACGTATACAATTTCTATATTAAAAACTTTTCTCGCAGCAGCTAGTAAGCGGTGGTGGCAGTGCTGATGATGATGCAGTGGAGCATGAGAGTGTGTGTAGTAAGTATCATCGTCATAAACTATGTGAGCTGTTCGCTCTTGAGTGGGTCTGAATTCTGGCTGGATACATTACTTTTATTCCCCAGTACCATGCATCTCGCTTCGTGTCTTCGTGTGTTCATATGTTGTCATTTTCGCCTTTGGCTATTCCCAACAAAAATATATTTACCATATCCTTAAAACAGTAAACTAGAACGAATTATACTTGGTGATGCTATTCTTGCTTTCTTCTCGCCGTTAAAACATAGCGTTACGTACACAAAACTGACAACTCAGAGAAAATGTGTGGGATTGCTGGTATGTGCTACTGATCCTACCATTTTACAGAAAAGTTACCAAAACAGAAGATGGCTTTTGTGAAAGGGAAAGTGAGAATGAGATGGAATAAAAAAATTTAAGGATGAAAGTACTGATAGAGGTATAGTAATGCTGTACGCGCGCGGCAATAGCAGAGGAGTCGCTTAAAAAGCAAATGAAGGATCCTTAGGGAAAAAGCCACAAGCTGAGAAAAATAAACTACATAGTAACACTTGGCTTTATACTCTCTCTTTCCACTTTCCCTATAAGTTTGCTTAGTACGAAACATTTTTTTCTTTCTCTGATGGAGGCGGCGTGAATGGGTATGTACGCGTAATGTGTTTATCCTGTGTGCAATTTTACCTTTTTGTTTGTTTAAAGGTAAGAACACTTGCACACACGTCGTATATATTTCGGTCGTTTTGTGTCTGAGTGCCATGTGCACGTTTCTGTGAAGGAGCAATCATTACAAGAGCTCCATAAAAAGTACAAACTTGTAGTAAAACCGCTGAGATGAAAACTGTTTGCAGACGAGCTTCCCCACTAAATCCAACAAAACAACCGGGAAATTTTTTTCTCCCTTGTACATCCGGCAGATTAATCTCGTAACTTAAGTAAGCTACATTGTAAATTATATGGGGTTTTAGTAAAGCGTAAAGTACAAAACTATCTTGTGTGTGTAGAAACGAATTAAGTTTGTTGTAAGTTGTAAGCGTATGTGTGTGTGAGCCCGTCCAAAAAATCCGCCTACCATTGCATATTTTTCCAATTTAGTCCAATTCATTTCTCGCCATTTATGTTAGTTCCAAAACATCTAGAACAAGAGATGAAAATTCAAGATATGAGAGTATGTGTACTAAACACGTACACAGAGATAGTACACGTTTTCTCCCTCTCTCTGGTGATCCGCTTGCAAAAAAGAACAGTGTGCCTATGGCATGGCATATGAACAGTAAACACGCTACTTTCTCTCTCAGAAAGAGAGTGAGTGGAAAAAAGAAATGAATTTAAGAGATGAGACGAGAGAACAAAGAGTCATTGCCAAGTTTTATCTTTGTTATTTTGGTCACTGGATCACCAACCACCAGCACCATATAATGTCGGCATATAACATCATTACTGCAAACTCGTACATTTTATCCATCCCTTGCTCATCTCGCATACTTTTGCAAGCGCACACAACAAATACAATCTTTATCATACGTACGGGGATATACAACAAAACCCTGTTTGTCTTGCTCCTTTTGGCTGTCGCCAATATTGCAAAAGTCTTTGTATGCATAAACGTCGTAGTACTCTATAGAAAAATGCACATACATATTTTTACAGGTTCCTTTTAAGCAACAAAAAATGGTACTACATTTTACTTTATATTTGGCTGAGTTCTCGCTGCTCCCATTCTGTACAATTTTCTTTTTCTGTTCCCTGCTTGTCCTGTTCTACATAGACACACATGCACAACATTCTCGCAGTGTAATGAACACCGAAAAGGGTGATAAGCGGGGAAAAGGGAGCACATTGGAATTCACCGTCTGTCTGTCCGCCAGTATAAGTATGTCTGTGTGTGGTGGGTGCAGGAAAATGAGTACAAGAAAAGTGAAAGAGGGAAAAATATCTCAACATTTTCTCCCTCAATGCTGTGTACAATGTATACGGACACAAAAGAAAAAGGAAGCTGGCAAGGTTTTGGTTTTTACAGGGAACAAACGTTCCTACTGTTTTTACATTTACTACTCAGATGCGCTGGCCGGACTAACTAACCGTGTTTCTCATAGCTTTAGTCAAAAACGAGAGAGGAAGCAGATATATATAGACTCCTCGTTTAACAGTAGTCGCACCGTACTTAGCGGCTTTCACTTTGCTCTCGCGTCCGTCTTCTTTTTACATTTACTTTTTCCCTCTTTCTGCTTTTCTCTTTTACGCTTACATACAAAAGGTTACATAATGTAAAAGAGCATCCTGCAAAAAAATGGAAAGGAAGATGGCAAAAGAACGAGAAACCAAGCGAGCATATGTATACCATGTTAGAAAAAACAGAAATAGAGGGAGAAGATCAAACGAATTGGAAGGGCTAGAACTGCTACAACAACAACTGCCTGCTTTTGCCTGCCTTAACAGGGAGCGTAGAGAATTTGCTGTGTTTTTGTAAGTACATAATATTATATCCGCACCATCAAATGTGGCCAGAAATATGTGTCTAGTATCTATAACCTCATAGGCATGTACACACTCTGCTACCATCACCACGACTCTCGTATTACATATTTATTCAGAAAATGAAGGGAACCCAAGTGGTTTTAGTCTCTGTAGCAGGGAGAAGGAGAATGATAAAAAAACTGGTGAGCCTTTAGTTGTCGGCAGACACATACTTTCCCTACTTTTTCTCTGCCTTGCCTTCATTTGGTCTACTAGATGGTCTCTCTTGGTTTCGTTGTGGATAAAGTGCAAGTGAGCAGTGAACAAGGAGAAAGCCTCTGCTCTCCCGTCGACGTTCTCTTCACAGTTCACACAAAAGTGTAAGTTTTCTTTTTCTCTTTCGTACGATGATTCTTTTCTTCTACTTCAGTCAGTCACAAAGCAAAGGCAAACGAAACGTAGTATTCGTAGTGGTGGTGGTGGTAGTAGTGGCGATAGTAAAATGTAGCAGCAGCAGCGTGCATGAAACAAGTACAGTCAGTGAAGACTGGAACACTGAGCATACACACATAACTATGAGAGAGAAAAAAGGGAAAATCGATCCTTGTTCTTTTGGCATGCTTTTCTGTTCCCATTTTCATTCCTGTGTACCCTTATAACTTTTAGAAAAAAGGAAAAGAGTACAAGGCAAGAGCAGACTAAGGGAGAAATAAGTGTGTCGGCATGTATATAAATATGTATATAATGCAAAGGAAAAATTGCTTGCTTATATTGGATGTCTTGTACTTTGCAATTTTTTCTTGACATAGGCACCACTTTGTATACAGCAAGAAAAACAGTGCAAAACTGGTATGATGCTGATGAAATGAGCATAATACCTATTCCAACAGCATTCAGAGACAGGGTTGTTGAAAAGGACTAAATATTATAATGGTTTTGTCATTTTTAATCTGCAGTTTTATGGATGATACACATTTTGTGTAAGTAGCGCACGTACACATATACCCATGCGGGTACACCAAACTGTTATCAGTATTTACAAAAATAAAATATACGAATGAATAAAGAACGTCGATAAACACTGCTTGAGGCAAAAAAAAACTTTGGGATTTGAGAGATTTTCTCTTGATATTAAAAATGGGATAATTGTACTATTTCTGTGCAATGCCCACTACAAATATTTACGATTAAAACGGTATTGTACTAAATGGAATTTCAAATATGTTTTGAATTTTATGAATCATTTTGTGTACATTTGTTATGATGATGATAACAATAAGGTTGATTGCTGATGATGATGATAAAAATGAAGAAGAAAAATAAAAATGATTCAGAGGCGCATATTTCATCGTTACTTCCGTCCATTTTCTTTATTTTCCTTTGAAAATCATATTTTATGACTTGATTTGAAGTAAACGAAACGGAATGAAGGAGCCATAATATGACTTGAGAAAATCCTTCTGAGAATCAAGTTCATATATACGGTATGCTTATATCATGACTTTTACGAATTGCCTTTATAAGGATTTTGTTTGACTGTGCATATATATACGTGTGTGAATTTTACGAGGAGAAAAAGAAAGAGAATGCCGTTTTTTCTCCTTCTCACTAACAGCAGGAGTGCAGTGGAACAGCAGCACGGCATCACCATCAAAACTGTTTGTGGTGATGATGGCTGTGAAAGGTTAGACGATATGTGTGGGTAATAAACGCCCCCGTATCATATGAGCAAGAAGAGAGCATTTCCATCTATGCATTACATGTCTCTGTGTAAAATATCGTGACACAAGATTATCATTTTTGTGTGGGACCTTTCCTTCTTTTCTTACCCAGAAAAACGAAGAGTGAAACAGAAAGAAAGAGAAATAAAGGAAACGACGGAAAAGTGGGAAAACAGCAGCGCTTGAGTATCTGTTCACATCATTGCATTCTGCTTCTTTTGTGCACACAATACAAAGTAGCTTTTTTCTCTAGATGAAACATTTTTATAACGGTAAAACGCAAAAAAACGTATAGAGAGGCATTTTATGCTGCTGTGTGTGTTGGTCCGCCTGCGGCATCCTTAAAATTGATCCAATAAGCCATTCATGAGGAAAAGAGGAAATGGGCAGAATGTATGTGAGGATGTACATATAAATTACTATAAAACGACCCAAGACCTTATTTAAACAGAAATTTCTTTTTTGAAAGCACGTGCTGCTGCTGATGATGATGCTCTCTGTTTTTCCTCTTGTTTCGTGCTTGCGCTATAAGTATTCTTATGCCTTTTCTTTGTCGAAATGGTGGATGTAGAAAAAATAGGGTTCCCGTAGTAGTGCAGTGAAATATGCTGCTGCTGCGAGAGATAGATATGCGTCAGTCAGGAGAGTTATAGAGAAAGTGCGGTTTTTCAGGATTCCGAGTATATTTCCAAGAAAGATTGTATGATCATACTGCATGTACTCGCTTCTAGGATTTTTTTACAAGATTTGTACCTCCAACAATGATCCATGTACATTTCTCCGAAAATGTAATAAAGTCGCTCTGAAACCTTGAGAAAACGGGATAATGCGCTAGCCAGCATATTATAGGACTTTTTCATAATATGATGTGATGTGATGGTCAGTTGGTTATGGTTTGTCAAGAAATGGAAAAACTGCTTGAGGTAAAAAAGGAATCTGGAAGTTGGAAAAAAATAGTGGAAGTAAGCAGCCGTGCTAGTGGCACTGACGCTTTTGTGAAAGCAACGTAGTAATAATAGTGGACAGACAAAGAAGATTTTGTTTTTTCCTGTTGTAGGTATAGGGTTAAGGGAGAGATATAGCGTGACACGTAATATGATATTCCTTTGAAGAGGCAGGGAGAAAGAAGTTGTAAAAATTTCATTGGAACGCACGCTCAGGATAAGATCTCTCTCCCTCTCTTTGTTTCCTGTCTTGTTTCCAGTTTCATGTTTGTTGTTTGCTTTTTGGTTGTTCGACAGCAAATATAGTACTATATAAATACACTGAAAATGTTCGAAGCACCCGTTCCCTTGAAATTTGCCATTTTCTTCGTGAGAAAGAAACAAAATTGGTAATGAGATGATGATGATGGCCATAATGAGAAAGCAGCCGTTTCACAATTTTTTGAAGTAGGGCGTTTTGTTTGCTATATGTAGAGGCTGTGTACAAACCTCGACCCCTTTACAGTTTCTATGCTTTAACGACATCCTTGATTCCTTGCTTTATAGTAATTATATGCGGGACTGTGGCATTTCCTCCAGCAAATGCAATTGCACGAACTTATGTTTTGTATTTGTAAAATAAATGGTTTTCCAGAACCATGAATTGTAATAAAAGCATAATGTTGTTCTTGGGAAAAACTCCATTATATACACTTTACCTTCACATCCTTTCTCAAGGAAAATTTGAAGTGTGTTCATTTATTTATTTACAATTCACCTTTGCGTCAATCACAAAGAAAAACATCAAACACGAAACATGTGTGCACGATAGCAGAGCAGACTTCCTCTATTCATTTCTCTGTTTTTTTTATTTTGTGTTTATTTTAGATTAGCAATAATTCATCTGCGCCGCCTTATCATGTTGTTATGTTATAAACTTACATTCTAAAAATTAAACAATAAAATAAGAAACCGTCCCTACTTGAATGGAGTTTGAAAACAACTCTTTCAACAACACTCCATTATGACATAATGGCATCATTTTTATTTGTTAGTTGTTTGTAGACACAACAAACTCAAAGTATTTACATGGAAGGTTTGGGTAAAACAAAGGCGAAGAAAGCAACAGAGAATAGATGTTATGTTTTACGCGCGTGTAAAAAGTGTAGCATGAACTCCAAGATATCCATTTTTCTCTGGCATTTTGTCTGTTTGTTTGCATTTAGCAGAGATTATATAGCGTGCCAAACTTTATGCAACATGCGATGAGGACGAAGGGAGAAAGCAAGAAAAACACAAGAAATACCACACTCACAGAAGGGATTTACACCACAACGTATTATACAATTTTGGTTTGCTGGTTTCCCCTAACTTGCCAAAAACACACGAAAAAAATACATGAGCCTGCCACTCTACATTTTGCCTTTTCTTTCTTGCTGCAAAACACAAAGTAGATAAACATGAAATGATGGTACCCATTATGCATGCATGTTGAATGTTGTTGTATTTTTTGTTCTATCAGTGCCAGACAACGATACGGAATTACCCACAACAATCATTATCATACTTACAACAACTTTCACTGCCGAGCAGAGCAAAACAAAAATGGAATGCGCATATAAACAAAAACAAAAGGCAAACAAGTCTACTTTCTCCTGCCAAAGATAACAAAGGCAAATATAACTAGACCACCAACCAACATTCTCGACTAGAAAAAAAGAAGAAAAAACAGGAGAAAATAATAATATTATGGAAAATAGGGTTTGGTCTGGTTCAGGTGATGATGATGCTAAATATGATGCCTTCTTTTGTTTTGTTATTCTATATGTGTGGCTTTTGACATATCCGGATCACAATCTTTTTCATAAATTTTTTGTTTTCCCTTGTTTATACTTTCTTTTACATAGCATCAACGGCAGCAGCAGCACACCAGAAGCGATTCTTGTTTTATTCTCTTCCATTCATCCAACCCATCTTATATATCTTCATTTTTTGCCTTATAAAAATAACCGACAGCAATATTGTACGGAAAAACAAAATTGTTCAATTTTTTTCTAACTTTTATATAGCTTTTCTTGTAATGTTTGTATCTCTCTTCCAGGCTCATCGCTTTTTGCGTGTGATGGAGCCATAAATAGTTCAGTGTGATGTGTTGCTCATGTTTTTGGTGTTGTTGGTTGGTATGTTTTATTTGTTGTTTGCAAACTATACAGTTTTGTAGGCCCTACAATGTAGGGCTACACTTCTTACAAGAACAATTTTCTCCGTTTTTTTCTTACACATGCATAAAAAATACAATAATGCTGCTCACGCAATCATGCAGACAAGGAAAATTGAGAGAAAAAGGGGAAGAAAAAGCGCGCACAGAACCTTTTCGTCCTCCTCCACCATCCTTGTACAGGCGTATCGTATATCGCATCTCATCCCTGGTCCAAGAATTGAATTGATATTTCCACCCAGAAGAATAAGTATACACTTTTTACTTCTCTCCTATTCGTTTTACTTTACTTTTTTCTCATTCACCATTCCCGTCCAATTCTGCAAACAGAAATAATAAAAGGCAACACTATTCCTAAATTATATTGGTATGTACTTATATGCGTGTACTTGTATATACAGCTTCCATTTCGTAATATTAGAACTATTATCGCTATAACTCTTTTTGGAACACTCAACCAAACTAGACAAGTGAAAAGAAAATGTAGGAAAGCAGCTGTCTACTTTCTCCAGTGGTGGTGATGGTGCTGCAGGAGAAAGAAAGAAAGATAACATGTTTTTGCAACACATAAATGGATAGATAGACATGCACACAAACACACTACCAAGTGTAACATCTCCTCAAGGCTTAAACTCTCTCCTTTCGCTCTGTCTCTCTCAGACACACACACACATAGAAAGAAAGAATAGATATTGCAGTGTGTCTGAGGATACGTCCATACTATTATAGGCATACGCGATAAATGATGGGATTTGTATACAGCATTTATACCGACCAACCATCCAGATACAATAACAGTCAAAATGATAAGAAAAGAAAGGAGATCCCACACACTCTGTTTCTCCCTTTCTTTCATTTCTCGTCTTCTGTGTGCTGCCTTTCGAATGAAAACAAAATAGAACAGCAGGAGGAGGAAACGGATTGTAGTTCCTGTCATGTATTTAATGTGGAAAGAAGGATATATGGATATACAAACGGACTTTTGGAATGTTATGGCGAGGGAAAATGAATAGAAAACCAAAAAGGAGAAAACTGGAAGAATTATGAATCTTCTTGAGTTGAGCAAGAAAATGGATAAATTGTAAGAAAAGCAGATGTTGCATGTGAGCCTGTTTAACCGGAGAATATTGGAAACGCAAATTCATGGTATATAACATCAAATGAAAAAAGATTTCTCTTCTTATCCCCTGGAGAGCAGGTGAATATTGTTGGAGAAGTACATTATGGTATGATGAGCAATTTTGCTATTTTCAAACACTTTTAAGTGTTTTAATAAACTGACTCAGTATTTTGACTTGATAAGAAAGCAACTTCAAAGTAGAAAATGTGAATGTTTTCAAAGTATTATGTACTGTTGATGGGTATATAAACGGGTAGTAAAAGTAAAGCGTGGAATGTCCATTTTGTCCATTGTGGATTTCTCAGCCCAAATACAAAAAGGGAAACGGCAAAATCGATTATTTCACTTGACTTATCATTGTAAGATTTTCTTGTCTTTGGAAGTCAATTTAAAAAAAAGACTTTATGCGTGCTTCTATGCGCTTATGGAAATGCACCGACTGGACAACAATGTGCTTGAAAACCTTTCAAAATTAAATTGCCCGTTGTGAACCACAAAAAGAATTTTTAGAGAAGTAAAGTGAATGAAAGAAAAGACCCTTGAACTCTTGAATTGCTTTGGTTGCACCTTTTGGCCAAAAGGGTGCATGATCCCAATTGTCACGTCACACACATTCCAAGTCGTCAGCTGCTGAAAAATTGCGTTCCTTCTCAGCAATTTCTATATTGAATGGGCGTTCATTCGTTAAATTTGGATTGGATGAGCGGATGAATGGACACCATCAGACATTGCATTGTCCTTTACACTCAAGTGCACCAAAAGGTGCAAACCGAAATGAAATCGTGTGAACGGATAATATTCTTCCATGGCATGTTAGATATAGCTTACATTGCTTTATTTTTATTGTGATATTTCTTCCAAACTACTAGACTGGGGCTGGTGGGGTCAGTGCTTATTTTATTTATAAGTTGATATTATGGGGGTGGCAAAGTTACTGCTGCGGTCGGGAGTTTCAACAAGCCGAAATAAATAAATAGCACAAAGATTTATAGCCACCTACTTCAGCTGTCGCCATCACCGTAAAAAATACACACGTATATACACACAAGTCACAAAACTTGTCAAATTGCATTATTCAGTTAGAAGATTTAGAGGAAAATTACTTTTTCCCCAGCTTTCTCCATGTTTCTAGTTCCTCTAGAAGTATTGTCATGTGCGGTAATGGACCGTAGACCCTGGTCCGGTTTATTTTCGACAGATTCTTTTTTCCCGTGAATGATGTGTCCAAAAAGTGGGAGTGAGAAGTGGAAAAATACATTATGCTAGAAGGGAAGTGGAAGGGAAAGGCAAGTAAAAAACCAAGTTTTCGCCTTTTGTCGTCACCGAATATTTTTCTTTGGTTTTCGATAGTTCGGCATCCCTTATTTTTACTTGGCATTTTTACCAAGAACTTTGTCATCAAGAAGAAACTTACAAAGCTTTCTAAGCTTTTGGTACTTTGTGTGCAAAACCGTCTAACAACCGAAAAAATAAGAAGGTGGTGCTAGAACATGAATGAATGTCCGTTTTTTGTGTGCGCACACATACCGAACATTACTTTCTTGTGTAATGTGTGTGTGCACAATACAAAGTACAATCTGCCATTTAGTCAGCACACGGTCTCTCCTTTTCTCTCCGTTACAAATGTTTTTCCTCTAGTTTCCACTTTGATCGACTGGAACGGAAGTCATTAAGTTGCGGATATCTTTGAAAGAAGAAGTTGCAGTAAAAACGAGAAAAAATCCGAGTGAAAGCTTAAAGCTTCATGAGAAATAAAAGAGGAGAAGAAATATTGAAAACTCAAACCAAATTGCCAGTCTAGTCAGGTCGAAATTGTTGATTTCCCGTCGTCGTACAGCTGAATGCAGAAAGTCACACTCTTAGTCCTTTTTGTATAAAAATATGTTATGTAGTAAGTATGTAACTATATTCCACCTCTTCTCGCTAGGAAGAAAAAAATCATTCATTCATCCCGTTTCATCCACGTCTTTCCTTTTATTCAATTCTATTTACTACCTTGTACCTATAACTTCTGTTCGTATACCTCTTTTTGCTGAAGAAAGTTTACGTCATCGGTTTTATCATGATGTTTTCAATATACTTTGTTATTATTACTTGGTCGTTTTTTTCTACGGAAGTCCTCAAGCACGTTTCCCGTCCGTCATATCAGCCTTTTAAATCAACAGACAGTTTTATAACATTTTTTTATTTCCTCCCATAACACGTCTTTACCGCGTCTCGCCGGGTTGTGGGTGGCTTGACTGTGTAGCTGCTATATAGATTGATGAATGGTCTTTTATGTACAACCTTACCCTTTTCATTTTCTTTTACCTCACAGACCCACCACTACAACCAGCGACCAGCAGCAGCTTACACCAACTTTGCCAAATGGTGGAGGAACCATCAACATTCCGTTTATTTCCATATTATGATCGCATCGTCATGATTTAAATGACGGGTTTCAAAAAAAGAAAATTAATCTTGGCAAAAAAAAATCTGAAAGGGGTATTTGCCCTTTTCTTTTTGCTAGAGAGCGCAAAACTATTCAAGATTTAAATTTTGTTGGCGAAGAATGTTGTTGTATATATAAGCAATATAACATCCATATCTTTTGGATCCACAAGAGAGGATTATTTTTCAGTCAAGTATAATGCTGATGGTGATGACGATGACGGGGAACTAGGTAATTTGAATTCAGAACATTCATGATTTCCTTCCTGTTTGAAGTAAACTTTGTGTGAAGTGAAAGCAGCGGAGCAGAGCAAGAGTTCCCCGTTCTCATCTTCATGTTTACTTTCTAGTTAATTTTTTATTCATTTATTTCTGCTCTGGCTTTCGCAGAGTGTCTGACGTGCGGTTTTTGAATTTTTGTTGGATATGAAGCAAATGGAATGATATTCTTCTATTCTACACCTTGTATGATGAAGAAATAATATTATCTTACAGTGTAGATATGGCTTATTATGATGATAGGCAGGCAAAATACTTTCTCCATGCACATACTGCGCGCATTCTTTTTCTCATTCAATTTTTACAATCTACCTACACACACGCACACGTATACATACTCTCACAAAATGAAATAATATGCTCATCACCAGCACACACGTGTGGAAAATGTTTTCATTTCTCATTCGACAAGGAGAAAAGACAAGTGAAACAAGCTCATCATCATAATGCACAGCCCAACTTCATTTTTGCAAAAAGGTATAGCTCCCGCAATCCTTCATCTGTCATCTCGATCAGTAGCATTTACATAAAAAAGATGGGAGATTGTGTGCATCCGCTTCTTATGAAAAATTTCAAATTTCATCCTATCCTTCTTCCTGAAAGAGAATCTTTAATAGAATACCAAGCTGTTGGTTTAGTGAACCTACCCAGGGTAGCGAGCCGTAATAAGGTGACTGTTACTGCTGCTACTGTCAGGCTACTTACTACATGCACATCTTATTTGTATGATTATCCAGATAAAGCTGAGCAATGAGCATAGTAATAACAAACTTGCTAGCTTGCATGTAAAACAGCTATTCTAAGGAATAAACCCATTTTTCTTTTCTTGTGCGGAATAAGCTAACCAAACAAAAAATGTTTTTTATAAGCTTACACTAAACGCTTTCTGCAATCACTATATTGAAGGTTAGAGAGTATATAGGATACCAGTTTATATGGCACACACCACAACTGACAGTCTTTTTGAACACTAGCAGAGCAGGCATCTTTATTATTATTCTTATTTTTTGTTATCTCGAAAAGAAGTGTGGGAATTATCTAAAAGCTATGCCGCTTACAAAAACATTATCCCTTTATATACACTGCTCAAGTAAATAGGTTTAAGTTATGTAATGCCTACATTCTCATGCTGCTCGTCCCTCCGTGAAAACATGAGCGTACTACCGGTAAAGGATCTTCTTATTTGGTGCTCACGTTTCCAAAAAATCTGGGTTATGCGTGCAAAAGAAAGGAGTTGCGGAGCTACCTATACACACAGGAGGACCAAGGCTCTAATGTTTTTGTTTTCTTACCTATACTATTAGAAGAAAGTCTTTCTGAACAAGTTTTATAGAAGGAAAAGGAAGGATAAAAGGGTATAGGGCACATGACGGTTTTTCTCAGTGGCTCATCCGACAATTGTATTGATGATGACGGGAAGATATTACTACAACCGGGAGACGAAGAAGTACTATATATGCTGTTGTGAAGGCATCACTTTTATTCTCTTTTCCCTCCCATTGGAATGTTGTGTATGTAATACTTTTCGTACTCTTTTTTGTAGATGGGACCTTAGTGGTATTGGTGGTGGTGGTATGGTGTTAGAATCGCAAGTGGTGTTACCAACCAAAACTACTAAACCAAGTTTTGGGACAAGAAGAAGGGAAAAGTAAAGAAGATGCTCCTCTTTACTTTTCTCTCTTCTCAGCAGACATACACACATACAATTTCTCTCTAGTTTCGAAGGAGCCCTGTAAAAGATAAGGATAATTTCAAGTCATGTCACGAGAGTCAGTAGGATTTTATCCCATCCATAACCAACCATCTTGATGGCTTGTAATGTGACTCTGTCTTGAAAAATCTATGTCCTCTCTATAGGCAAGAAAATGGAACATGTTCTTTCTATAAGGGACATGTTAGAATGCATACATGATGTATATTACGTATGGTAGATAATAGTAGTTACCCCTACCGCACACTACATGCACTTCACAATGTGGTGTGAGCACTTTTCGACTTTTCAGGTTTCTCCCCAGTTTATAATAATAGTGGTGGAAGAAAGCAGAAAAAATGGCGTAAAGAGAGAGAGATACATCTCTTCTCAACAACTTTGTATTATTCCGCTTTCTCCTCTTTTTTCGTTCCAAGCTCCTACTATATACAGACAAAAACGGCTGGCATTGATATCCGCAGTGGTGCTACACTAGAATCACCATCATCATCGTCAATGTTGTAATAAAAACGGAATATTACATTTACACACAGTATTCCTCTTTCTCTTTCGTTCCTCCCTGCTTAATATTAATCGTGTGTATTTATACAAACCTTCCATTGTGTATCTTATACACTATCAGTCAGTCAGAATCAGTCTAAGAAAATAATATTCGTAATAATATTATGTAGGCGGGTATTTTTATAACTTTCTATAGACAAAAGACAAGCTTTCCAATTTCTTATTCTTCAGCAGTTCAGTTTCTCCTCCATCTGTTTCATACGGTTTGGCATAATATACACTTGACTTGACTTTACCGTTTTTGTGCTGCATGGCATATTATTGCTCTGTGTGTGAGTGTGTGCTGGGTGGCAATGACATAGTAGTCTTGTTCGCACAAATAACAAGTAAAACGCTCCACAAGGATTGCGCTGCTGCTACTACTCCCTTCTTATTTCCACCCTGTCTATTTTTGCTCACCACCACTTTCCCACTGCTTTATATTCCTCGTGCCTTTTTCTTCTGCTAACTCCTTTCACAATTTAAAGTTGTGCAAAAACAGAAAAAAAGGTTTAAGGGTATGATATAGCAGAAAAGGGGATCAGTCATGAGGCCGATCACATACAAATACATACATACAGCCTCTTCCTATCCAGCCAAAACTCCACACTCAACACACGATGGGATTTTATCCTGCTAATAATAATAATATGCCGTTTTTGTTCCTCATCCACTTGTGCCTCTGCTCCCTTTTTTGTCTTATAAAAAATGAGTGTGATCTTTTCGTACCAACATAAGAAAGAAGAAAGCAAAAGTAGAAGACCATTATAGGCAACAAGAAAGTAATGTACAATCTTTGGACCAGCCAGCATACCAGAATGACATGCACACTCTGCACGTAGCATTTCTTAATGCTTGCAGAACTCCCGCTTGATTCTGTGCATGAATCCATTTTACATGGCATATGTCCAATATATTTTGTATTGTCCCGTATAATAATGTATAGACAAGAGAATGATGATAATCATCATCGTCATGATGGCTTGGTCTCTTTTATTTATAAAACGTGTGGGGATGGAGGAGTAACGGAGAGAGAAGTAAGAAAGACTGAAACTGTAAAATTGTGTGAACTCGGGACTGCTGTACAGCAGCCCTAGTAGCAGTATCATCCATTCTTTATTCTCTTTAGTGCCCTTATTAATAATACATCCAGCGAACGCTTTTACTTTCCTTCACTGGGAATAATATCACGGCCACTAGTACCGCACACAAACACACCAAGCCCCGTGTACCATGTAACGCTGGGGCGCTTCAACATTTTATGGGTTCCCAATAGGCCAGATAGTTCTGCTTTTCCTCCTCCGTGTCCAACCGGACTGCTAATAGTGAAAAAGGAAAGTGAGTGAATAGGGAAAAAAGGAAATTGGTTTTCCTTGGATCGTGGTAAAATAAAAAAATATATACACACAAAAACACATTACCCATTTCGTTCCCAATTTGTCCTGTTCCTTCGTCTTCATTCAACGTATTTCCTCCCAATCGCCTCTTAAGTAATATGGCAGAGGAAATATATGAGAAAATGGAAAAGTAGGCGGGAAAAGAAGAGTTAGTGGTGATTTAGGTCAATCGAGAATTAGGTTTGCTGGTTTTTAAGGGCTTCGCTTCAATGCTCTTCGGTAGTGACTTGCCTCTGCTGGTTCAAATGGCAAGAAAATTCAGGAGAAAGTACTAGAGACAATAAAAAGCAATGAGAATAATAGGATATTTAATGAGGGGAAACAACAATGGCAAATGGTAAAATAATCCAATGAATGACTCGTCAAATTGGTTAGTGACGACATAAACAACAAAAGATGGTGCACGAAATAACAAAAAATGTCCTATCCCAAAACTCACACAACTGCCTTGGGGTACAGCTTAAAATTTCATGCTTTAGAGGTTGAATGCAGGTACAGTAAAATATTTATGATGATAACCAAGTGAAAATTGCAAGTCATTGACTTTTATAGTATATAGAGTCCTTCCCTAATGGTTATTATAAATTGCTGCTGCTTACAAAAATGTACATCAAGTATTAGAGTATATTGTGCTACAACACTTTGCTTATAGTATTTCATTTCGGAATTCTTTGCCAAGTGCTCATTTGAGAAGAAAACGTGCTTCTGTTCAAGCTGGGATGAATTTATTTTAATATGTCATCGTCATCATATTTACAATTTATTGTACATGTTCTTTTAGAGGTTTATGCTTATACAATATCTTGACACATGCTTAGAAATTTAGAAACCTTTATCTACAGAGTGTGTCTACAAAAGGAATAAGTTTCGAGCATTTCTCCGGTTTAAATGCAAAGCTCTGAAGTATAGTAAAAAGTCGTCATGTACAAGCTGGCCATTGAATTGATACGTGGATACAAGACCGCACGGGAATGAAAAGCTAGATAAATCGGACAAGTTGAACGTATGAATCCAGCTGTATTATGCTCATGTGTGGACTTGCGAAAGGGAATATCACATTCGTCGACAGAGGAAGTCCTTTGGAAAGTTTCCGTTTTTCGGGGACACTTGCGCCCGATCCAAACATTATATGTGTGCATGTTCCAGTATGTCTCTGGTCTAGAGGTGGCAGCAGCTGGACACATAATTCCATTTTTCCTCTTTTGCCCTCTGCTCTCCTCTCTTTATGTTGCTTTTCTCCAGCAATTTCCTTCCTACTACTCCTTTGTTCGATTTGATAATGCTCTGGATTCCTATACGGTGGCAATGATGTGACGGTCTGACATTTATATTTTATACCAGCAGAATCTTCACCAATATGCAACGGAGACGATGTTGATGCTGGGGCATATTCATAGAATATGCATTCATTCGAGCATGCACCGAACGTAAAACAGTTTTGTTTCATTCCAGTCGGTCCCTCTTCTCCTTTCACTTTACGCTCTGTTCAAAAACATTTCTGACCAAATATTCTCTGTGCTGCCCAAACGAGGAACGTTCTTTGAAAATGGTTTAAATAAGCATGTTACTTCATTCCAAAGAGGATTTTTGATCCCTCTTTTGATGCTAAATGTGATGAATATATACTGGCGTACAGAGATGAAATATATGCGCTACGAATATGAATAACGAATGTATGTTGCGAGGGAAAGCAGATTGCTCTACACGCTTTCATGCATATGTTATCTGCATTATAAAATGATAACTTTGCCAACGTTGTATTTAGAACACTACTAAAAAACAAAAAGAATTGATAACATGAGTCAGTTTCTTTTTGGTACATACGCGTGTGCATTAGCTAAATAAGATTTTTAAGAACACTACGATATAAATAATATTATATTATCGCAGACGATAGAGCACTGAAATCATAAAGGTGGAGGCGGATATTTGCGGTAATATTATTATCACTACGACGGCTTTCCCCATTAAAGGATTACTACATTCTCCACTTACTATATATTATTGCATTCTCGCTCTTCATAAATTGGCCTTAATAATAATTCTCAATTTTACTTCATCTCCTCTTTATTTTCACTAGCCAACTAGCCAAAAAGTGGCTGCCAGTATATTTCTACGTTTAATATTCCTATTTTCAGTTTGCTATGCTCCCAGTTTTCTGCTTAGTAATACCGCAATTCTACCGCACAAGCAACCTAGCAACCCACTACTAAAACCATTTATGCACTGTAATCATGAGCATCATTCTACTCGTTGTCATAGTCATCATAAGTATTCTCGACAACGCAGATGAGTCTGAAGTGGAGCACATTTTGTTTTCACCTACGGCGACGGTAGGAAAGGCTGAATAAGCTCGGAAAGTACTGCTAGTACTGATAGCAGTGGTAGTTTGAGAAGCAGATACGACACACGACGACGATGAGCATAAGGTCATCTGCATAATATTCCACATGTCATTATTCTCATTTATGAAAATTCTTTTATGACATACTTTATCCCATATATTACCTGGTTTACCGGCTGTATTTAATGGCGTGTTCACAGTACCACAAAAGTATTTTATTACCTGTCTACCCTCTCTATTTCTCTCTGGCCTAACCCTTCATTTCTCGGTGACTTGGTGGCAATGAAGAACTAAAATATTTACTGTGACTACCGACTTTATTTATTACAGCTTTTGTTACGACATTACTGGCAGAGTCACTCTGCAATGAAATACACTTGAAACACACCCTTCATATCTCTTCTCTGATATAATTATAACCGTCATTCCTGTCGTTGTTTATTATCTGAATTAGTTTAGTGGTTTTTGAGGTGATGATGGTATGTTCATAACTGATGATGATGACGGAAGTAAAGCTATATTATGCTACCATAAATGCTAAAGATTTTGTGATCAACCAGCACAATATTACATATAGATTACTTTATGAATCATGGTATCAATAATTGATTGAAATTGAAATATGGCATGGATTTTTGGGAAAAGGCAATTCCTATAAAGAAATGACGATATTTTTTTAATGCTCAACCAAATGTTACATAGGTATTTTATTTATATTCTTAATAGAATATTATGGCAAACATCCTCCAAACCCCATATAAGAACCGTATTATAATTGTTTATAATTGTACACGACCACCATATTGTATTTTGATTCCGTAGCAAGATCGACGCCATCCTCTAAGGACATTCTCGTTTTAACTGCGTCACGTTAAAGTTACCTTAAATTTCTAAAAGGATAAAGAATATATAATGGGACCAATATAGTGGAAGATGGAATCATGAACCTGGAACTGTGTGCATACTGAAACCACTACATTTAATGTAGCGCAAAAGACAGGATTTTGGTATCACTTTCATGTTCCTCTTTTGTCGGATAAAACTGGAAAAGTTTTCCCATTGAATTATATCTAGTAGTAGTTGTGGTACTACAAAAACTGGAAAAAAAGTTAAAAGTTGAAAGGAAAGCAGAGAAACATTGAGAGAATTTTAATGCACAAGTTTTATCACATATATACTGCACACATCTCGTTTGAGAATAAAAAGGCTCATTCTGTATTTTTACAACAACAATCTTAAAGTGTGTTGTAGTGGTGTCTTTTTTAGTTTGTTGATTATGCTGTGTGAGAACAGAAGAAATCGTTTCGGTTCTGGGGACGGTAATCATAAAGACGACCATCATAATCATATTCATAGAAAATTATGAATTGCTTTATCACATCTCATGATCTTCTTGATGACAAGCACTGGAGACAGGGTTTGAATTGATGATGGTAATAAGAAGGGAAAATTGTCAAAGTTTGCTGTTTAGTCTGGAGAAAAGTGGCATAAAGGCAATGATGGGGCATTAAAAACTAATACATGGTTTTAAATAAATATCCAGTAAACGAACAAACTGAAAACATGATGTTGGCGGGAATTCATAATGTTGTAACAAAATGAACGGCTATAGTAATGCTTTATAATTTTAATTAATTTTGATATTATTTTTTATGTTATTTTCCAGATTCCCTTACTAAGGAAAAGGTTTGCAAAAGGAATTTCAACGTTCAGGTGAACACTTGCCTTAATCATTATGGCCAGTATGAGATGATGGCAAACCAAAATTCACTAAAAGACAAAGAAGCGTGGTGATATCTGAAGATTGGAACAGAGTGATGAACTGGCTAATTGGAGAAGATATTTGAGGAAAATGTTACAACAGTTTATATAAACGGGCTTCCATTTAATTACACATAAAACCTTACACAAACAGCTATTTTCAGTTATACAATTTGGCCACCACCAAATTCTCGCATGCAGTGAGTTACTTAATGCTCAGAAGAAAACTTTGATAATGACGACAGTTTGGACGAGGAGATTCTTCTGTGATACGACCAAGGAATTAGAGATTTGATGCGATGCAAAGCGGTGAGTAACAAAAAAATACATATTCAGTAGAGAGTTTTAGTTTTCTTAGATCATTTTAATTACTATACTTGTAAAGATGACCAACAAGATTAGTTTTTGTAAAAACTCAAAAAACAGAAAAAGGAAGGAGCTTTTGAAATGTGTGTACTATAAGGTTTGTGTTTTGGGACGAATCCAAGTCATAGCCGATAGATCAGAATGGAAGGTTAAAAGGTTTGCCAGGTTTTCAACCGTAATAGACGGCTGGGTATCCGTAATAGTAGTATTGTGGGTTTGGAGCAGCAGCTGGGTTTGGAAGGGCAGCTGGCAATGGAGAAGGTCCAGCAACGGCAACGGCAACCACCATTGCGACGAAGAGAAGGACAGCAAACTGGAATGGAAATTTTTAAATAAATATTTTTTAGAATGTTTCTGATAATTGCTTCTGTTTTATATATATACAAATGGTAAATTTTCAACTTACCAACTTGGACATGTTGAATGAGGTTTTAAGTGGAAATCCACGTGAAGGTTTTTGGAAAAGTTAAGGTTGTGTTAGGCTTTGAAAACGATTTCAAACTGATGCCGAACAGAGTGCCGGCATGGCCTATTTATACAAAAATCCTCCTCCCGGAATTCAACAGCGTTGCCTGTTGTTGTTCTAGAAAGTACTTATTTTCGTTTTATAGATATAGACCCATTCATATTCCCATGTTATACATTATTGCTTCCATCCATTTCAGACATACCTGTTTGATTTTTCATCTTGAGAAAACCGTAAAAATGAAATCAACTCAAGTTTTTTTTTTTCAATTTTATTTACTCTATTGTTGGCCATTCAAAAAACAAAAAGATTTGAGACGTGACGGAAAATGGGTAAAACGGATGGAAACAGTATAAAAAATAGACACACAATGGAAGTTCATTATGTACACACAGGTTCTGCAATACCTACCTTGATGAACTGCACATGGAGCAAACTGATTATGTAACAGAGCTAACCCTTTTTGTATCCGTGTTTGTGGGTTGTGTAAAAGTAAGCATATACCTACAAAAGGCACACCTACCTCAACAAAGTAGTAGTAAAACCAAGTTTCATGTCTCGTATTTCATCTTTTCATCTCATTTTATTGCCGACTTCTTGAAAACCCACGAAATGTCAAATAAATAAGAGAATCTTCCAGCAAAATGATCAAATTAGATTATTTTAGCAGACTCACTGACAACTAATTTTAAATATCATTTTCAAGACATGTGCAACCTTGGGATCTTTTATTTATGTTTATGGTTAATCACAACAGGTAAACTTGCTAGAGAAGTTTGTTAACAAGAGCAATACTACATTGCATGCATAGCAAGCATGACGATAACAAGCAAGGTATTTTATGTGTGCTGTGTACTGACCACTGCACACGCAGACGTGTACTCTGTTGTAGACTTTTGGGCTCCTTTGGTCGTTCGTAGTTCGTACGCCATATTATCCACTTCAACAATACCTATTGAAAAAACTTGCATGATAAAAAAAAACTTTTATTGCAATTGCTTCTTGGTACAAAAAGTCATCTTGACTTGTTTTGACTTTGATGACTGGAAAGGTATACCAAAGCAAAAAAGTTTTACGTTGTATTTGGTTGCTAGTTGCTGTATCACGGCCAGTGACAGACCAAAGTCAAGTCTTAAAACTATCTAACCATTCTACCCTATTCTGCATTGTTCATTCACGTTGCAGAAAATAAATACAAACGTTTATGTATTAACGCCTAAACCGTGACAAGCAAAAATAATATGCAATTCAAAACAATTCCAAACCTGCATAATCATTTAGAGCACTGCACTCAAATCATTTTGTACAAACAATTTCTACTCTATGCTGGATATTTTGTTGTTGAAATTCTCCAGAACAATAACATGAGAATACAAAAAAATATATACTTTATATGTTTTATTGAAGAACAAAACCTATTTGATTTACCCAAATCCGGCACAAAAAAACTTTTTCTCTTGAATTTGTTATCGTATAACTTGTAAATTGCAAATATGTGGTAGAACAGTATTGATGGGCAACATGAGAATCTATAACAGCACTCAGCACAAATCTGTGCAGTTACACTTCTTTTTCGGGGATTAAACTAAGCAGAATATTTTTTTGTAGTATTCAAATTCAAGGCGTAGGTATAATTGGGTTGGAATAAAAAGTAGCTGGACAAAAGATTGTGTGTATTGTGTATTACAAGATGGGCGAATATTGAATATATTCATGCTTATTAAAAGTTACAAATTCTCCCAATTCCAAGTATGTAGGCAATTCCGGTCAAAGTTTACTATAAATAGCACCCCCCTCTCATGAACTTCTCATCGGTTTTTGATATCTTTCTCCAAGTTCAATACTTCAAAAACCACTCCTTAGAAACTCCTGTGTAGATTTCCACATCAATAACCAAAACCAAAATGTCCAAGTTGGTAAGTTTTTTTTCCTCCCGCACAGTGGGACCCAAGTATCCCCCAAGAATCACATTTATAATGGCTTGAGGAAGCATTTTCCGAAAAGTTTCCACAATTTCTCGTAACAAAATCCATTTCATTTTCAACATTCTCCACAATGACATTATTATTCCTTCTTGCTTGCGTGTGTTCATACAGTTTGCTGTCCTCCTCCTCGTAGCAATGATTGCTGTTACCATTGCTGTTGCTGGCCCATCCGCCCAGCCACGTGCTCTACCAATCGCTGCCCCAGCCGCTGATCCACAATATTTCACCTACGGATACTACGGTGGATTCTATGGTTGAAAAGTTTTCACCACTTTTGGCTAATTTTATAACATCACGACCAGCTTGATTGGATTTCTTTTTTGGCAAATGTCACTTTACTGGACTAAACTTTCTCGGAACAACGACTTCCCCGATTTTTTAAACTTTGAATCTTTCTGCTGTACTAAGTTTTATAGTTGATTTCGTTTATGTAATAACGCCGACTTTCACAACCAAGTTTGTTATTAAATCAGCAAACCATAATGCTCACTTGAAAATACTTCCTTTTCGTACCAATACCCACACAATATTTATTGTTGTTTGTATCTCCTACCACGTTTAATCAAACTCATCCAAGTATTACCAACATAAAGTCTTATCAAGAAGGACTATGGACGAAATCGCCAATAGGCTATAAACGCTTAATTACCCAGTGGGTAGCGAAATACCATTATCGTTAAAAGTTTCCACACGCACGCTCAGATTAACTTTTGGAATAAAAATAATCTCGATAGATGAAACAAGTAAACAAAGAGTTTATATTCTAGTGGCCATTTTTGTTCACTTTCTGCTAGTAAAACTCATGGGCCGTGTTTGCAGTTAAGCAAACATGATTATTGGACAATTAAAAAAAATAGTTGACAGCACTGTCATGATATAAGGTTTTGCAGCTTATTGTTCAAAGTGACACCCATAAAATCCTTATGCACTTATACTGCTTGCCAGAAACCGTGAGAAAACCAAAAAAATATGAATGAAGAATTAAACAATTTCTCATGTCATTCTCAAATATGTACTCTTGGTCCCACTTAATTTCTTTGTCGACTTTGCAACTCTTTCCTTTCGCTCTTTACTCTTCTTTTCACTTAAATTCATGTCGTTTTTAGAACCAGAGCGACACAATTTATAGCAGCAAACAGAAAGTTTTCGAAGCCCAGAATTTATATGCATAAATATCGTCTGCTGCTGCACTTTTCTCCTTTGCATATTTCCCTATGGCACATCTTCATTCAGCCACTCCACCAGACCATACCAAGAACCCCACACACCATCACAAACTATAACTCTTTCTCAGTTTCTCATCTTCACACCGCACTTTTCTTACTTTCTCCGTGCTATACATTACGCCCGGTTTTTCCTCCACTCCACCTACAACATGCATCAAAGTAATAATGTAATATTGAAAATGTTGTTGTACTTGGAAAAAGCTTTATGAATGGGGGGTTTAGGCGAGCAAAGTCTACATTTTATTTTTCTACTAGCAAAAGCATGTACCAAAGAGAGCATTTTGTTGAATAGATCCCCATATCATAGTAATACCAGTAATGAGTCATAAATCATTCCGTTGCTACTACTTGCTAGCAAGCTGCATAGCCACTTGTATATAACCAACACTGCATTTGAAAAACCTTTTCCTTCTGCATTATATTACATTTTACTTGCTACATATAGGAATGGCAACATCATTTTCACAATTTTCCATGTGAAATGTTCTTTCTCATATATTATGATTCTTCCTTTTAACTAGCGAGTGCGATGTGTGTGTACTACTCTGTTGATAATGATGACTATGCTCATGATGATATATACCTACACAAACATTCACTTATTTTCTCACGGTTTTCTCACTTTATTTTCCCTAAAATAACTTCCAATGAAGTATCTTCATTTTACTCTACTCATTTATGCGGTTCTATGAACTTGTTCTAGTGTAGGGTGCAGACAGAGCTCTCCGGTACTTGGTCTCTACCATACTTACTTCTATCGCAATAATAATGGCATCGAAAAAGCTTTCTCTCTCCAAATACTTGCTCCACACGACATATATAACAACAACAGCTTGTATAATATTCTATCATGAAGGCACACACAAACCAAAAAAGTTTCCACTTGTTCCTCTCATCCTTCTCATACATCGTCCCTTCTCCTCCTTCACCACCACCACCATCACTACCACAACAGTTAGAACATTCAGCATTTTCCCTGAACACGACAAAGAACAAACTCAAACGACGAGCATCATCGCCATCCTCATAGGAAAAGCTTAGGGCTCGTTTAAAAACTTTTTTTCTAGTCCTCTTCTCCAGCAAAACTCCTTGTTACTTCCTGTCTCCTTCATCTGTTGTTGTACTTCTTCTTCGTAAAGGTTTTTGAGCCAAAAGCTAGTACTGTGGCGGTGGTGGAACTTGCACCACTGTGGAAGCAGTACTTACTTGTCGCCAGAGTGGCAGCAGTAGTGGTGATGCTGTTATATTTTGGTTCTCCTCGTGTGGTAGTAGTGGCACAGAGGAGAGGAGGTAAAAGGAGAGAGTTTTAATAGGACACTTATAACTTCTTCATAAGGTTTACCAGAGGAGAAAAACTGGAAACCCTTTTTGTATATAGTCAATAGTAGAGCTACCATAATATATAATCATAGAAATATAAATTGTAGTGGTAGTAGTTTTCAGTTTTTTTTCTCTAGTTGGTTCACTCGCGGCGAATTAGTAAACTGTTGTCGTGAACTGAGCTGAGCTCAAGTGAAATGAGTGAAGTTCACAACAGGAGAAAAGAAGCAGGCAGAAAAGCAACGCTACACACAACACATGGCTGGCTCATAAATATTCTATTATAGTAAAGCGTAGTTCATGGAGAAATAATGAAATAAAATAAAAAAGACGATGACGGAACGAGAGAGGAGAGAGGAGAAAAGGGCGATGAGGATGATAATGGATAGGTGACTGGATAATTTTCATAGTTGGTAATTTTGCCCATGTTGCATAAATCGTCGTCGTGGGGTGAAGAAGCGTCTGACTTTCAAAGGGGACGGAAATTTTTGCATTGAAATCACGACAGACGAAGACTCCTTCATTATCATGAATGCATAATAACAAAACAGTTTCAAAATGGAGTTTTTTTTTTCAGGAAAAAGCACTAAGGCAGAGCCATTAGAATAAGACATTATTTATAGGTACAAATGGATGACAGTGAGAAAGTGGCAACGTTGGAATAAGATTTCTGGTAGCCAGCCATGCTTCTTTATAGAAGTTTCCACATTAAAAATATTCCAGTACTATGAATTGGGCACTAAAGTAATAAAAATGCTCTGCAGTATAATATTTATTCAACAGCCAAGTCATTCGCCACCACACGGCACAGTTGTCACACTGTCAAAAAGTTCTTTTGACGCTACTTAATTTATTATGAAGACAAAATGGTAGTGTAACATCTGCATTACATGGCTAAATAGGAAAAAATGGAAAAAATAATGTCGAGTTTCAAGTGTGAAAATTTGTTGCTGCTGCTGCATTGTCAGAATTTGCTCACCAAAAAGCATTTCAATGATAATAGCAGAAGACTAGTGTTGACGATGAGCATGAATACTAAAAGGAATGTCGGATGTGGGGTGTTTAACAATAATGACATTTAATCATCACTCCATTTTCCTTTTTCAGGTCATGGGAAAATGGATGACAGAGGAAACAAGTTCATCGACTCTGCTTTCACCGTCAGTACTGCCACTACTACTACCACCTACAAAAATCCTTCCCACTTTTACCACTACTCAGCTACAAACACAGCCTCTCCATCATCGGATGCAATCAAATTTACACCCAGAGAAGTATCATTTACATCCTCATTATCATACGGCGTTGCGATGTCAGAAGCATCATCAACGGTCCAATTTAATCAAAATGAAAGGGAGTTCAGCACTAGTACCGTCTTCTCAATTTATGACGATGGGGATGAGAGCGACCCCGCCTCCCCTTACCCCTCCAACTATACCAACAACAGTTCCAGTTTCTTTTCACCCATTATTACCTCAGCTACCACTTCCATCATTAATGACACTACCACAGCATACTCCACTAGCAATCCCATCCTTACCAAGAATGGCAATCTCAGCAAAGAGGACAAGAGTAGTGGAATGGAAGCAGGGCTCCTCTATCACCACCGGTCCCGTATTAAGCCGTATTACTCCAGCAGCAGCAACATCCGTAGTAGTAGTAGGAAAGAAAAGTCCCCCCTGGAGAAACAGATTGAAAGCGGCGGAAAGGCGGTGGAAAGTTGTAGGAAACGTAGGAGGTGGGGGAGGAGGAAAAGAAGCAGCTCAACTAATTCTTCTTCCTTCACATCCACCACAACTTCCGCCACCTCCTCTTCCTCCTCAATTACTACAAACAGCACAACCGCCACTTCTTCATCGTCCCCATCCAGATTTTTGCTCACTTTCTTATCATCATGTCACCTGGTTCAAGTCACTTCCCGGCTTGTCGTAGCCCTTGCCATGACCTCACTCTTCCTTATACTCGTGCACGTCATGCCAGGAGCTTACTGTTCCAGTTCAACGTTAATCTACTCACAAGTCGCAGCAGCCGCAGCGTCATCAGCGTCGACCACGTCAATAACCACTGGAGCTCAGCATCATCACGCCACCAAAAGGGCTTATTTTAATCAAAGTGTGCTCTCGCAACTAAACATTTACAATAACGTTGCCTTTACTGCCGGTAAGTACACCAAGCTTTATATATTATATTGCTCTCTTACAAAAATGTTGCTCATGAGCTGTTTCCTATTCAATTTTTGCACTTTTACCATTTCCACGCTTTTCACATGCATTGCGTATGCATTTGCATTTGTATTTAGTACGCATAACGCACTCATGAGCAACATTACTATAAGGGACAATCCTTTGTTTCCTTCCCAGCAGTAAAGACAACTTTAGTTTACAAAGCGCTTCAAGCGTTGCCTTCATCCTCATCTTCTTTTGTAGCAGGAGCAAACTCCGAATTGAATAGTGGCAGTGGGGTGTTGGTAGGGGGAGTTCACCAACGAACTTGGCTCAAAACCAGATGGCCGTTAACTGTGAGATCTTCAACATCAACCGTTGAGGACAATGCAAACAACAACATTAATGCCAACAATGATGCTGACCTCCAAATGGGAAATGGTGGCGGTGACGCTGTTGTTAACATTAACAATAAACTCTATTCAAATCAATTAGCCGTTAATAACTTACTTAATAATGACTATGTTGATAATCAACAACAAAACAATATTGTCGTGTTACGTAATAGTAATAATAATAAAAATTCTAATGATAACAATAATAAAAATCACAACCTCGATAATGGTGACAACATAAGCGCTAAAAACAATCTAGCTAGTGATAATAAATCTGCAGTTAAGCTAGACAAATCGGCAACAATAGAAAGTAATAATAATTATGACTATTACAACAATGGAAACAATAATAATAACCGCTCGAATTACAACTATTATGACACTTCTTTCGTTAACGTTGAAAGCACTAGCAGCAGCAAGTCTACATCTTCTTTGTTACCAAACCAGTCACACGATCACAATAATAAAAATGCTAATAATGATAATAGTGAGAAATCAGTTGACAACAATACTCAACAATCACAGCCAATGAACCGTGGTAGTAGTAACTCTGCAAATTATGACAACAATGAAGAGCAAGTTAGTAACCGAGAGTTGCACAGAATGCAGCAGTCTTCGGATGACTTTTCCGAAATTACCGACAATGAGCAGCAGCGCGGTCACGCTTCAACTGCCAGAGGTCAAATTTCAGGAAGTAGCAACAATGGAACTACAAAAGCCGAAAGAGACAGCATTGTTAACGTTTCCAGTACGGGAGTAAGACCCACCACAGCCTTTACCAACAGTTACTTTGGTCGTTCACCGCAACAGCAGTCTTTCGGCGAAGGACGACAAAATAATGACATTAGCCATAACACGGACTTTCGTGGGGAGGAGGATGAAATTTATGGGGTTCACGAGGAAGACGATAAATACTCTGTTGTGATGCAGTCAGGTAAGCAAAGTACCATTAAGCTAACATTTACATATCTAGTAATGATATAGGCTTGAAGAAGTTTTCTACTAACCATGTTGACTAGAGAAATAATAGCCAAAATTTGCCGAGAATAAAAATATCCACAAATGGTTTGGAACAATACAAGTTCAAGTTGCTCAAATGGTGTAAAACGACGACGGAGCGCTCTTGTGGCACTCTACGTTACCAACTTTCTCCATACCTATAACAAGGAGAAAGTCGAAAACCCTGCTTTCACTTCCGCTTAGGTGGCGTTGTGGAGCATTCAGTTGGTCTTGGTGGAGCTTGGTTTACACTTTTCCATTTTGATATCCCTACTTAAAATGTCTTGATTCGCTCCGAACAATTTCAAGTACACCAAATCTGAGTGACTTGGGAATGATATGAAAATTACTTTAGAATATTCAACTTTCACTACACTAAAACTAAAAAGATAAAACTGGACAATAATATGAATAGATGAAATATTTAAAAGACTGCTTTATAACTTAATGGCTTTTACTTTTCACTACACTACATAATAAATAATATTACGTGCCATAATATATTATTTGTTATTTGATGGATACTGATGATGACACTGATTCAACTTGAAATATTGAGTCATTTGTTGGTTTACTGCCGACTATGTGTCATATTAGATTTGCCTATAAAAACTGCATCTGTCGCTTCCTCCCCGGTTGCTTTTCTATCATCATCCCACAGAATTGAAATGAAACCTGTTCTTTACATTTTTTGAGAGCACTCTTCCATTTTCATAATATGCATTTTGTGGTGTATGTGCTGCTGGGAATTGGGATATGAGGAATGGATCGATAAAGAACAGGCCTATTTGGTTGTGTGTCACATGAAATAATGCGAGATACAGCACTGAATAAAATACTTTTGTTTGCATATTACATACACAAGATGAAGCATAAATTTGCGGAAGCTGGGAAGGGATACATTCTTTTCCCAATAACACCGGAAAGGGAATTTGTTATTTATTTATTTATATCTGTCGATGCGCCAGACAGAAAGAAAAAAGATGAGATGTAAGCGTACACAGATTGCCTGCAGAAAAGGAAGAAAGTGAACATGTTCCTCCTTTCTTTCCATTTTCACTTATCCTGATGAAGGAAATTATTGAATTTTCTATCTACAAACTTTCTACTACTCTATCATCAACCGCTAACAAGTCCCGAACGAGTTCTCGAGTTACCCCAACCTGCCACTACACTGCCTAAACAACTTTTTAAAAGTACAATGAAATTTGCAGAGCTTAATTTTATCGACTTGGTTAATCTGTTAAAACCAGTAAATCAGTGATTATTCAATTAGCTTTGCATTACATTTTTTAAATGTGTACGCTTACTTTTTAAATTTTCTTCCCAAAGGAAAAGGGGGAAATGATCATGAGATCTTGCCAAGGTAGTCTAGAAAATGGAAAAGCGGTTTTTGTGCTGTCGTTTCATACTCCTCTGCTTTCATCATGAATGGATACATCATTTAGTATTATGTATGAGTGCTGATTTATAGAAAGTCTGGCATCATTCATAAAAACACACCGACTGTCAGGCAGAAAGTAGAAACTGAAATGATCAGGAAACCAGTGGTTAAAGTTCAGTGGGAAATGTTATGAATGATGTCTTGTAAAAACTAGGAAGGAAAAAAGGAACACTGAAGAGAGTGTTGTATTGTGTATGATCCGATGATACGGATCACACAACGATATGATGAGTTTACTTCAGTTTCAGTACACTTCACTGGCAGTCAAGTCAAACTTTTTATTCGAAAATACAGCAAAATACTATCAATAGTAAGGTATTTTGCTGAGTTAAAGTATATAATCTAGGAACAAGGATTGGAGTGATGTTATATACGTTGGAGAGAAAGTGTTTTCTAGAGAATAAGGGGAAATATGGTATATGGTTAAGCCCAACAAACCTTGTCATTATCAATATTATCTATCATCATATACGGTTTAAAAAGAGAAGAGATACGAAATGCTTCACTGGTTCTTTTCTCCTGCTACACAGAATTTTAAGCTGGCTTGGCTTTCACTCCAGCCCTCATAGTCCAAAAAGTCCACACTGTAAGGTAAAAGTGGTGGTAGAGGATTGTTAGGGATTGGTAGTGGCACGGTGTTGGTAGTCAGTGAGTTTTCTGCTGATCTGACTATCTGACCCTAACAAGCAATTTAGATTAGCCGTACAATTCAATTTCCCTTTTTGCGCTTCCAATTTCCACTCAATATAACTTGATTTGCTGTGCATGTGTACCACACGAACGATGCTGGTGTTCTACTACATATTTAGGGGAAAATCATACAACATTAATATTGTTCGATGGGTAAATGTGTGCAATGAAGAAAACAAGTTTCTATCTGGTATGATTATGGAAAAGCATAGGTCACACTGAAAGTAATTTACTCGCTCTCGAACATAATAAATATGTACAGTGGGGAGACTCCAGATTTTGCCAGAAATCCCTAGAAAAATAATATTCGCTGAAAGGAGGATCTTTACCATTTACATTATCCTTTTGGCAAAAAATGTCAGCTACTTGTACAAAACATGCATAACAAGATGCAATAGGTTGTCAAAAACATGGGCTTGGTCATAAAATCAATGAAAAACTGTATATACTAGAATAATACAACAGTATATGTACAACACTACAAATAAATCAACTTTATACTTATGCTATGAAACCGAAGGATAAGTGGGAATTCCATCAGTTTGAGTGCTTGCCCGAGAAATCAAGCTTACTTTAAGAACAAAGCTACAAGCAGACGTTCATCAATTGTGCGAATAGGAGACGGGACTGTAATCCGAATTGTTTCTGAACATAATATAAATTGTTATACTCGTATACAACCATTTAAAATGCCTATTTACATATAATTTCTTATGACCTTTTGACATTATCTAGTGGAAAAAGTTTTTATCATATTTAAAACTGTTGTTGCAATGCTCAAGCACAACTTTGTGTTATGGATTTTCCCCTCTCTACCCACTTACAATGAATCAGCTACTTTAAGAACAAAGCTACAAGCAGAGTTCATCAATTGTGGCGAATAGGAGACGGGACTGTAATCCGAATTGTTCATGAACATAATAATGTAAATCGCTTAATGTATATAATTTCTTATGACCTTTTGACATTATCTAGTGGAAAAAGTTTTTATCATATTTAAAACTGTTGTTGCAATGCTCAAGCACAACTTTGTGTTATGGATTTTCCCCTCTCTACCCACTTACAATTTTACTTTTCAACAAGATTGTATAATTACGTATAAAATGCTTAAGCAATGCTACCTGTACAAGTACCTATGCAAATGATTATATGATTATCATGCACATCTATGCATGACAAGAAAAGGAACTCCAGAGAGACTAACATGTAATAGAGGGGCAATGTAAAACTCAGAAAATAGGTGACACACTAGCTGGCAGTACGGGTTTACATTCAATCTAATTTAACTTTTCCTCTTCTACTTTACGACCTTTTCTGACATCATAAACATGGATTTACTCCACATAGTCATTTGTCCTCGCGTCAAACATGGCTTTTATTGAAGCAAAAGCAAATTCCTGCATGCCATACAAGTCGACAAGCAAAAAAAACATAACAAAAGTGCCACAGAGAGAATGTTATGTGAAGTATGAAAGTGACAAGAATGAGTATGAAAGTAACTGCCTTTGTAAATGATCAAATAAATGACAAGAAATGGAGTTACTGAGCTGTGATATCTTATTCGAGGTCGGATCAGATTCAGACAAAAAAAAACAAATTGGCAGCATGCAGGCATGTTGAATATTTTGCTGTTACTCAAAAGTATTTCATTCATGCCGTCATCTTTTTCGCAATTTTTTAAAAATCTAATTCTAGTAAAGTTTTCATGTCCACCGTTAGATGTTCATGCGTCGGAAACGGGTATACATACTATTTCTAGGTGCCCTTTTAAAAGGCCAATTTATTATCTGCCCAACTCAATAGAGCGAATATTACACGGGAACTTTTCTTTGTGTAAAAATCTGCTGGACACAAAGTCAACTTAGAGCCAAAGTCAAATTGAATATTATATAAACCTGTTTTCTTTTCAAATATACGATTGACGGAAAAGAAAGGTGAGAAGTAAAATTGATTTATAAAGGCGTGAAATAAGAATTTCCAAAACTTGAAAAAGTAACTTGGCTTTAGAACAAAAGGTTGTTCCACATTTGCTCCTTTCAGCATTGCACATACATTTCAATAATTTTGGCTTCGAATTGGTGTTGAAACATGAATGCAGACAACTTCCAGGGGGGATAAATTCATTTTACGATTTTACTGAATTTAACTGTCTTGTAGTTGTCGACCTAAATGCATTCAAACTCTTAATATGTATATTATATGTATATTTAGTAATAATGCATACAATTTTTTGTTGCTTACTTCTGACGAAGAAATTAATAAAATTTTGAAAGCTTGAGTGGTAAATCATTTCAACATCCGTAAAGCCCTTTTAAATTGCATTAAATACAATGTTTTATGGATTAATCTTTTCTGGAAAACTTGCGTCAGTTTTTTCTACGCAAAATTTTCCTTTGATAACTACAAGTTTTTTTTTTCATTTTTAATATAACCTATTTGCAGTGGTTCCTTTCTTTACTTTGAGGTCTTCCAAAAGAGTATAGCGCCTTCCTAATATCTTTTGTATAAAGTTTGCCATAATGTTTAGTTGTGTATTGTAGTAAAGGTTTCTCAGTTTGGCTACCCTTCATGAGGGATGACGGTAAAAAGTAGGTACAACAGACCACTTGCTGTCTTTCAGGTATTTCATCCCGACGACGCTGTTTGCACGACATCTTGCAAGTACGTTTATTTAGGGTATAGGACGCTAGAGATTTCTGAACGTTCATCTGCCACTACCTCCTTGGCTTCGTCTTCTTAACTTTTTTGTCTGTTCAGTTCTCTTATTTCTCTCCCTTTAGAGCTATATTGCTCGAGGAAAAGTAGAAGCTAACACACGGTGGCAGAGTGAAAGAAAGAGAATAAAGAGACGAAGGGTCTAGATGAAAGTCTCTTTTGGTAGTCTTCTCAAAAAAGCACAAAAGAACAATATCTTGTCTTATAGTATGTTAGCTTTTATATAAATCCGACTATTCGACATACGCCCTTATTCAAAGTTTATATGGAATTCAAACGGGTGAAGGCGAATGAGTGGAGTGGGAAAGAGAATAGGATAAAAATTGAAGTTGTCTTCTTTTCCTTGATGTTGACGATGATTACGAGGCACAAGGTAGAAACAGCCTGCCTGCCTGGGAACCAAATTTGGGAAAGTGGAGAAAAGGGAAAGAAATAAGACAAGTAGTGGCTTTTTTCAAGGATGCGAAAGGAAGATAGATCAGTGAAGTAGGCAGGTAGAAGGGTATGTATATATGGATTGACACACAAAAGTCGATTACTTTGCTACATTGATAGATAGAGTGCCCTTGTGCATCGAGATACCTGTATTTTTTTGCAGAAACACATTTAAAAGCCCGAACATTATAATATTCCCAGGAAAAAAGGAAAAAAATGTATACGTATCAGCATGTCGCTCCAGTTTTGAGTCTGAATTGATTTTGCAGCAACCAAGCAAAACATATAAGAGTACAATAAAAGCACACAGCTAAAGATTACATAAAAGCAAGGAACGTTAGGAACAACTGAAAAATCAAAACTGTTTTAGTTTTTACGTATAAACCACCACTACCCATTTCAATATAAATTCGTATCGTATATATATATATATATAATTCTAATCCTTCGGGCAAATTATTGTAAATGCACATGCTGGCAAACCTGTCAACACAAAACAGTAGCCAGGCTTAGAATGTCAGGAAAGGAGAAATAAAAATGGGAAGATCGCTCAAACATGTAATAAAATTTTCACAAACTTGCTTCTGGGCATTTGCTGTGTCAAGCACTCTCCTGCAATTTGGAGCACGGACCAACATCTTTAAAAATATTATTTAGCCAAAAACAATTTTCAATTTCCAACCTTTAACGATTTTCTTGAATGGCTACACATCTTTTATAGGGTTTGGGTCCTTTTACCAATGCATTTATTTAAAACTCTGGTGTAGTCCAATTTACAAACATCATAATCACTGCCTTTGTCATCATCATAATCTAAATTCTTGAATGAAGCCCGACGTATAACTAACATATTAAAACTAGCAATATTATGTATAACTTTTATGTTTTAACTTTTACTGTATATACTACACCGGGATAAGATATAGACAGATGTAGGTGAACCAAACGCCCAACGGTTTCCCTATTGCGAAAATATAATATGGGTTAAATCGACTCAAAATGGTCTAAAACGTGGTCATCTAGGTGTTAATTTTCGTTTTTCAAAAATCAAAATTTCAAAGGCCAGGGATTTTAGTTGGGGTTTTAGTATGCTAATCAGTTTAGATTTTTCCATCCAACCATATGAGTTGAATTAAATGTGAAAATATGGTGCTTCTCTTTTTCTACCAATGGAACATTTTTTATCTTCCATAGAAAGTCTTTGCAAAACTTTTCAAGAAAAAAGCCATCCTACTAACTACAGTTTGCGCACGTTCGTGTTTCAGTATGTACGAATTAAAATATAAAATGTGTAAATTGTACGTAGGACACATTCGGTTTTGTAGAAACATCCGTGGCAAATAAATATCTCGGTGGGAATTGGATGTTTTAGAACATCCGTAGCTCGTTCTTTCTTTCTTATTTCGCCTCGACATTTATTCCTTGTGACATGCATGCTTTCATTCCAATCTCACCCAGATTCCAATCCGCATCAAGAGGAATATTTAGGAGCAGCAAGACAGCACTATCAGGACAAATAAAGTTGTAGCTCTGTAATTGTATGGTCACAGAGCGCGTTTTATTTTACTGATTATGAACCAGTTGTCGTATTATTAAAAATAACGAAGAATGTAACCTTCGTGCTGGAGCATTTTTATCAGAGTCAGGTTTTTGCTATTCTAAAAAACCGAATATCTGCCACTAATATAACACTACATTGATACTTGGCTTTTTCGATGTTACAAAAGCGAAAAAGGTGTTTGAATTATATCAAGTACCTAGCATCAAACATGAGCTTTGTTAAAGCACCTGCTTATTTGTTTTGCTAATATTTTCGCCTGCATTTCACATATTGAATTTTAAAGCCAGTCCAACATTCATGCATCTTCTTTAGTCTTGCACCTGCCTGCTCTTATAATCTAGAAGATCCTCTTTCACCATGTCCTTGTCATAAATTATTTTAATGCAACATTTTCTTGGCATCCATCTTTCACCGTTCTATCGCCATCTGTATCACCACTTCACATCATCAACCCCCAAATCAGTTTCACAGTTTTTAAAATTTTATATTCTTCATCTTCAACAAAAAAATACGCTCGCCTCTGTAAGCAAACCTGTATACTCCAAACACGTACTGCAAATCATAATCGCAATCACTCGCCCTTTACTGTACTGTTTCTCACCAGTCCTCAAAAACATGCTGCTTCCTCGTTTTTGGGTAACACGCTTCTTTTCATGTGATATTGCATTTTGCATCATCGTACCAGAGAAGCTTGTCGGTTTCATTTTATTCTGCCCACCTTTACCATTTACCTACATAAACATATATATTAGTTTGCCACCTCTTTCTCCTGTCCGATTAGAACTAGCTCACGTACAAATGTTGTACACGTTTTCTCCGATTCTGGCAGCGTGCGCTGTTCCCCTATTTGAAGAAAAGTTGTTGTGTGTGAGTGTGATTATGTGGATTCTCCCTTTTCCCAGGCATCTGCTCCATCGTTCCTAGACTGGCGTTTCCCAGGGTGTAGGTAGAAAAGCAAGGTATGTTGAGAGAGAGAAAAGAGAAATTGTTAGCTTTTTTATTGGATATATTGTAATATGAAGGGAGGTTCAGCATCGCTGGTTTCGTTTGGCTCAACTACGAATTCCGCGAGGAGGATGAGAACTACGACGCTCGCTCTCCTTAGGCTCTGACAGTCAGTCTTAAGCTTTCACCGAGGGATTTACATGTGATTACTAAACAAACGCTGCGCTCTGCTCAGCTACTAGCTCAGTTTTATTCTTTTATTGCTACTTGTACAACTACTCTTGTTGTGACCAACTCAAAGATAAAGTGTGCATGCCTCCAATACCAAAAGTATTCACTTGCTAGCATTTCGCTTTCCTTGCAAGACCGTCTTTTCCATTGCTGTGCATTTTTGAAGATTTTAAAAATTCAGTCAGCACTTTTCACTCTATAAAGTAAACTTTGTAAAAGTTGCACAATGTGTGCACACAGAGAATCCAGCATAATTACAGTAATTGGATTCGTTGAATTTTTTTCTGAACATTAAGATTATTAGCATCATGCGGCAAGATTGTTTCTGCAACTCGTCAGCTTGTTTCACAAATACTAATACTCACAATAATAAAAGCAGCAATAACTGCGTTGGCAGAAAAAGCACACCCGTATCTGATAAAAATAACAATAGGGGCAACAGCAATAATAACTCGACTTGTTCTAGCAACACTTTTACTTTCATTTCGTCGCCAGTTTTATACTCTGCTTATTGCTCATCTCCAGCAGCAGCATCTAACACCGCAAGGCAATTGCTCGTTTCTTCGTCACTTACTCTGTCCTCTGCTTTTGTCGGAGGAGGCTTGTTGTTTAGAATTAACTGCTACACTGGCTCTTCAAACACGTCAAGTGGGAGCCGTCTTGTACCTAACAATTTGTAAAAGCAAGAAAAGCAATATCAAGAGATTAAAATAACATTCATGCCCACCACAAAAATAACATTTGCGTTGCAAACGCTAGCTTAAATTTTATAGCTTTATTGTGATGTGATAAACTAAAACTTGGAAAAACATAACATGCTATAGAACCTTATTATCTTGTGTCATTCATTTTTCCAACAATTTATCTTGCAAAATTTTATCATAAAACTGCTTTGGTGCTAAATTACCTTTGAGCGTTCTTGTCTCGCCAAAAGATTATTTCGTAGTCGACATTCTTCCTACATAAATCGTGGAATAAATATTTATCGTGTTACCCATACTCAACTCAATACCAGCTTCAAGATGATGCTCGGAATTGCAGTTGCGTGTTTAGTTATTTTCCTTATTGTTTTCATCGTCCTCATCATTGTTGTTGGTCAGTCCATGAACGGAGGGACAAGACCATAAAACAACAAAGTCATATACTTCAACAGGTAAAAAAATTTGGACTAGAATTTATTCTGTATGTAGTTTTGCCTTTTTGAGTATTGTGTACCAATGTACTTTAGTTCAGTAGAAAGACTTTCACTAATTATTTTTTCCGTTCGCAATGTAGAGAAAAGTAAACACAGACTCCGTACATTATTAAATGTCATGTTTCAGCTTTCCCCTTTGACTTTCATTCTGGTGTATCAGTAGAAAGTTTGCACTTTTGACTTGGTGTTTTAGTTGAATGAGTGAAAATGGCTCTGAAATATTTGTCATATTTCCTTTTCTCTTTCAAGTGTCTTTCAAGACAGAGAATAAACATATCAAATATCAACCCTATAGAATAGCATGAGAGGATTGCGTAAAAGATTATAAGAGAAAGAGACCAAGCATGTTTCATGCATGCTCAAAAGAAAAACACAAAAATGATGATGAAATAGTCACCGTGAGAGGTATGGTTGTTTCGCCACCACATAGCAAAGAGGTTAACAATGACGCTACCTTAAACAAGAATGCCATCAAATGTGACCATACTCCATATTACTAGAGAAAGTCCTTAATCTATTGCTTTATAGTACAACTGGGCACTACTACACACTGCACAGCATTCTAGCATGATTACAACCCCCTTTTTACCACATGCCTAACGACTCGATGTGACATTACGAAATTCAGGAGAATGGGAAATGTCCTTTAGAAAGGAAGAGGAAAGAAATAAAAGTAATAGTTATAGTAGTATCTAATGGAAGTAATAGCTCTTTTATTGTAGCACATCCAATCCAATGTACATCCGCTGAACGAGAACATGACCATGACTGAGCATAAAGTATTTTCTTCTAAATATTCCCAAATTCTACCCGATTACAGTCACGAAAGTGATGACCCAGCAACTCTGTGCACAGCCTCTATTACACGTTTACACTACCTGTTACCACAAAGAATAAAGTATGGAATAAAAGAAAAAGCCAAAAACATTTTTACCGAGAATTTGGATGGATTGTGCCTAAAGGAGGAAATATCTTTTGTAATACCCTGTCTGCACTTTCACTTTTATAGAATGGATGAAGAACAATTTTCCTGTTTTTGGAAATTCCTTTCTACATTCTACACATGACTCACTGCTCATAGTTGTTGTTGTGGCATATATTGTCGTTACGGTTGTAAGATGTTGTTATCCTCAAGTATTGTAGTGTGTAGGAAGGGTAGGGGTAGTGTGTAGGAGTGTGTATGGCTGTACATATAAATCTGACCTAAAAATGCAAGACTTTGAAAGCTCAGGTGGCTCTGGCAGCAATAATATAAACAGTAATGAAGTAGGTTTCATCATTTCATCTTCATATTATCGTTTCAAACCATTTTTTTTTTCATTTTCACTTCACCCAGATTGTTACATTTTTGCATACTTTTTTATCTAAGCTGCTTGTTTTGCAGTGTAGGCTTTGATTGAAGTCTGGTCTGAAGGCAAGAATTGCTGTTAGAAAGTGTTATTGCAGAGACCATCATATATAATCACTGTTGTGTAATATTATTGTTTCTGGAACGCAAACATGCGACTACAATAGTACATATTTTTATAGGGCTGTATTAGACACGAAGGTGTTCTTGTGGAGCTATCCTCGTTTTATTTTGTAATGGAAGTGCTTGACAATATAATAAAAATTAAAGGACATCTTGAGAATTTGTGGGTTCTTGAATTTGGATAATTTGTTTGCTGTTACTGCTTTTATTTTATCCCTTTTAATGTATATAGTCCAGATTTAAATTTAAAACCGCAAGTTTTGCCTACAATATTGGATGTATTTGAAAATCCCCAAATGAGTGAAACTAAAGGAATAAAGTGTATTATAATCACTAAACTACGTTGTAGATTCTTCTCTTAGAAACTTTTTGTACAAAGAAACCGTTCCTAGAAACTTTCTCTTTGGTGTGTCTGTCCCTTTGTCACAGTGACAGACAGCTACAGGGATTGTAAATGTAAAATTACATCTTAAACAGTCCGGCGTCACTCTTTGCTCGACACCACTTTAAACAAGCACAAAGACTTTCATTTTCTCGAAAAGGAGCAACTCATTTTATGCTTTAAATTCTTGTTTACTGTCGTAGTGTTCACCTCTGAGCTAGACACAAAGCGACGTGCACATTATTATTTTACCTGTACTTTCTATTGTCCCTGTGGGTCTTTCCAGTATGTGCAAATAAAATAGGATAGGATAGCACGCTAGCTAAACGAACATACTTTACAATAGACATTTCCTTTTTAACTTTGACTTTTTCTGTGACAAACAACTCTGGCATGTTTGCTTAGACAGACATTCATTTAAAGATCGTTCTAGCAAATTGATATTTTAAGGTTTTTGTTCCGTGTTAATTTATAATGCAAAAGTTGAAATAAAAGAAAAATCCGAATATATCAACTATATGTGAGGATTCAGGGGCTATGTGAGACTTGAGATTATATGAGTTTGGAAAACTTGGATTGATATTAGGATTTAAAACATATATCCAGATTAGTTAGGCACAGGTTGCAAAATGCGATTCTTTCCTAATTTTTAATGTATTTTAAAAGATTTTGGAGCTAAGTGAATAGCATGAAATATGAATATAAATCAAATGTTTCCCTTACCAGATTGCATTTAGTACTACAGATAATATTGTTTCTATAAAATTAACATATATCGCTAGAAACTCTCTGGAAAAGGCAGTCGGAAAATTACAAGGTTATTCCTGTCGCATTTATTTCACTCGCGGTTTAGTGAAGCTGAAGTTTGTTTCTCCTCACTTAATAGAAAAGTGGCTTATTATGAAATAGTTATAGAGAAGAATCCAATAAGGATTTTCCGCATGTACTGTTAGTTATCTTTCCCATATTTTAGTTTCCGTCTGAAAGAACACTCAAACAGACATTAATATTCTGTAAAATTCAAACTCTGTTTCACGGCTCTTTTGCTTGCTCAAAGTTCATATTATTTCAGTCTAAATGAAATCATGATTGCTAGAAAGCTATCCTTTTGTCGCTATTCGGTATGGTTAGACCACGTAACTTTCCATCAATCAATTTAGTACCTTTTACAGACTTTGCTTTCTGTGTCACAAAGTTGGCATTTCAATTTACATCATTTTTGTGACATTGTCCTACCTTATGTCGCCAAACTTTTGTTAGTCAGAAATCAACTATTCCAATTTTATATGGAACACTAGCCCATGAATATTTCGATCTTTCACTTATATCCAATTCAAAAAATAATGAGTTTTTGTATTAAAATGGATATGCAAGTTATAACAACGTAGTAGGCATCCAATTAATAAAAGTTAAGGCCCGCTATACATAGCATAATGTAATAAAACGATAAAAGCTTATGCCTACACTTAATGTGCAGAGATGCTGTAAGGAAACAGACGAGATACATGCTCCAGTTTCAGTAATCCTAACAAGTAGAGATGAGTGGGAGGATCTAGAAAGAGGGAAATTAGCATACACCTCAGTCTGTCTTACTCGCTCATCATCGCCATCATCATCAGCATCTGCTCTTTCTTGAGATATGAGGAAGAAAATTTTCAAGGAACTATTTTTAATATTGACTTGTCGGGCTTCATCTCCTTTTTTCATCTAAAGAACCAAGCATAATATGCTATAGAATATATTATATTCTAAAGGACAAGTGAAAGTCCTAGTCAACCATTCACGTGATATATAGAATGCATTCATCCATCTTTTCATTTCATTTTATTAGCTTTGCTTTTTAACTTGTCAGCCAAGGAACCACTACCAAGCAAGTTTCATGAATTTGGGTATGCATATATAAACAGTTAGGTACTTGTGAAAGCGGTATGAATATAATGGCATTTAAGTATCTTCATCCTCATCATCATCAAAAGGAGCAAGCTACTTGATCATCATTATACACAAGGTGAAATTTTTATGACAGTAATGAAGTTGATGATCACGATGATACGGAATTACAAGGGATGTAAAATGTGGGAAATAAAACGAAAGTGAGGGAAAACTTGGGACTTTCTCCTATTAGAAAAACAGGATGAAGGGGATGCGCACAGTGCAACATAAAAGCTGTTCCCCATCTTCGTTTTCAACTGAGGCGAAATAACGAAAGGCTCATTTTACATGATACGCGTAAAACTGGTAGTAGTGGTGGTACTTTTTTGGTTGCTGATTCAGGATCTCGCATCTCGGTATACTATCTTTTGGTTTTAGCATTGTTAACGATATTCCTAAGAAATTTGCAGAGTACTTTCTCTTGTTCGACTTTTTCATAATATTATGGGCTGTGTAAAGGGGGAATATGAAAAGGATGGAAAAGGACTATTACTCATGCTTCTTTGAGCACGCAATAGTAAGAAAAGAAAACGAGGAGGATAAGGTAACGAGCCGTGGCGAACACATTATAATGTATTTTCATGGAGTGTGGAATTCTAAAATCTCGGCAAATTATGCATGCACTGTTGTTATATTAGGATGTTTATATACCATAAAGTTATACGATGCATTCAGCCATGAAGGCAATCAAGCATATAATATAAATAAATTATAATCTTGTGGAAGGGAAAGCGTCTGGGGATGAAATAATGCAGTTTGACAATCTCTGCTTCTTTTCAGACCAACCCAGTCATCACCATCATTATTCTCGTGAAGACAATAAGCAAAGTAGTAAACAGAGCAGGCGAGGACGGCCAATAAGTGTCAAAAGTGACAATGATGGCGACGACGGGAATGAAGAGGACGATGGCAACTTTTCCATCAGAAGACGCAAGAAAAGCTGGAGGGGGGAAACAAGTGACAAGGACGAATTCCTTCACTTGGTCTCCTACTCTTCAGCAAGCTCTCATCATCAGCAACAGGGAAAGTCCCCATTATCTCCTTCTTCCGGACCCACAGCAATTACAGCGACAACAACAATTACAGCCGCTGCATCAGCAATCTCTAATCAAGCTGGTGGTGGAAAATTATTTGCTTTTAAGCAACAATCTAGCGGTTCTGCTGGTGTTGATGGGAATAATGTTGCCAGTAACTCGGTTCCTTCGTCAGGATCCTACCTTCTGGCAGGAGACCCAACGGTCTCTTTCTTCTCTTCTGTCCCATCATCTCCGTCGTCGTCGTCAGCATCAAAACTGAAATCAATAAAATTCTCATCCACCTCCTCCTTCTTTTCAGCATCAAGTAGCATCAACGCCAACAAGGAACAACATTTCATTCCGTCGTCTTCAACGGCAACGATCCATTATCCTAATGAGAACGGTAGTAGTAGAGATGACGTGTTAGTAGGAAAATCGTCGTCCTCCATTAGAAAAAGTTTATCTCCTTCTTCCTCTTCAGCAACCTTGTCAAATCGCAATCTTCCTGCCCATCGTAATCATCATTATCATCAGCAACAACGGGATGAGCTCGAGGAGCGTCACTACAACGAGGTGTTTCGGTTCGGAGCCCCACCACCAGAGGAATACGAAGATGAAGTTATTGTTGATGATAATAATGATGTTCTAGAGGAGAATGAGGACATTAGTGCAGTAGCACTCCAAGTTGGCGGACAAGAGGAGATTATTATTAGAGATGATGACAAGAACAAAGCTCCAACAAAAAGTACAACAACATTGACTAAATCCACTACCAAGAGTAACCTGCCAAGAGAGTCGGCAAGCTACTCAAAACAAAGAGCTCCAAATAGTAAATCCAGGCAGACAAACAATCAACAACAAGCTCATCACCACCCAATTCTACCAACCATTTTTGGAGAAATTATTCCCAATGACAGAGATGAAGTGGCAGTGGAAGGGGTAGAGCTTATTACCAATAGTAAAAGTAATGATGATAATCACGTCGAGCTGGCACCGACAGCTGTCGTAACCGCTTCAAAAACTTTTACCGATAGTAGAAAGCATTCTCATCGCTCACCCAACAACGGAATTATTAGCAATTCCAACAATGATGCAAAGCAACAGAACGACGAGGAACAACTGATGCTGGGCGATGATCCTTCAATTATTATCGGTCGTGATAATCTCTTTGGTAGTAGCAGTAGGATAAGTAGCAGCAGCAGCACGAGCAGCAATCCTCTTAATAAAAATAGTAATGCCTCATTCAGCTATTCCTCTTCTGCGTCCACAACAGCCACAACTTTTGGCAGTAGCAGTTCCAAACAAAGGAACCCACTTCAAATTCGTCGGGATCTAAGCCGCTTGATTGCCAGTTCTTCTGGGAGAGGGTTGAATGGAGGGGGAAATGGGGGCAGTAGTCTTGTCGGAGATGATGAGGAACCCATGCCAAACAGTAAGTCTCTTTTTTGCATTTTTTGGCAAATTATGCATGCGCTTGTTGTTGTATGGCTATTGATTTGGTAGTCTAATTGGTTCACAAAAAAGTATATTTGCTTGTTGTTAGTATTAATTTATTTCCTACACAAATTCCATTGTAGAATGCGATCGCCTGTTCATGTTTAATGGAACTCATGGCACCCCAAATGGAACGTTTGAGTCTCCAACAATGATATCTGAAGAGGGACACTTGTACCAATGCATCTTCATGTTTTTGCCCGGGCTAATGCAAAGAGTGGAAGTTGTTTTTACTCAATTCAGCGTGAGAGGCACTCCACCTGAGTAAGTTTTTAAAACTCTTTATCAAGTTTTATTGTACAAAGAAGAAATATACATTATATATATACGGCGTTTTTAATAGTTTTCCTACTATGATTTATAATTCAATGACTTGTAACGCATCATTTTATAGATGTGTTCATGAGTGGGTCGACATTTGGACAGAGGTGGAGGGTACGGATCCTACCGACCTTGTGACTACACCTTTTAGTGGTCGCTACTGTGGTAAGATCCCACCTCGGAGAAGAATCTCCCTCTATGGGGGAATTGCAATTGGATTCTATTCGGATAAAAACTCTACGGATGAGACCATTTTCAGGGGAACTTTTGCCTTTATCAATGACAGTACGTGGAAAACTTTATCTACTTTTCTAATGAATTTTTGATTTTTTAGTAACCGCAACTCTGTACTAAAATATTAAAGAACTTGTTATAATCTCTCTGTGTGTCTTTTCTCGTTTGCCATCTTTCTCTTGAAATTTACCAGCTCCTTACCAAATTGGTACACCTGTCCCTGGAACCCTGTGTAGCTTCACAATACAAGGAGCATCAAAGCGAAGTGGTGACTTGATCTCTCCAACCTATCCCGGAGTCTACCCAAAGAACCTCTCCTGTTCCTACAAATTCATTGGGATTGAAGGACAAAGGATTCGCTTGGAATTCAGAGACTTTGATGTTTTCTACGGTGGAGCCCAGTAAGCAAAATATGGTCGATTATTGCATTCTCAAAGATTATCATGAAAGCATGCATTGTAGAAGAAAAGAGAATTATTGTTTCATTTTTGACCTTTCATCTCTCTTTTGTATTTTGTCCATTCATCATTTTGTGAATTTTCTCATAATACCTTGACAGAATGCTTGGTTAAACCCACTTAACATTATGATGGGCAAATTCAATTTTTATTGGAGAAAGTGGAACAATCTCCGAAAGAAAGGAGACATTCTAGACCACAGATTTTTAAGAAATGCTGCGCAATCACCCACGGAAGTTGTCTTGAATGCTACTTTCCCTATTTGTCTTGAGTAAACAAGTTGGTACACATAAAACAACAAAGCACACAAGATAAAATCAAAGATGGAAAAACTTTTGAAGGAAACTTTTAAATGTTTCTATCTGTACTACGAGCAGATTTTCTTGAAAAGGTATCCGTGTTTGGTCTATCTCAAATGGATATGTTTTAAGCATATTTGTACTACAATAAAGTTCTATTCTTGTGCTTATCGGGCCGTAAAAAAGTAAAGCAAAATGCACATATCTATAAAGGAATACATATCGCAACATTCAGACAACTCTGTTACTTCTTAATAGGCCCTCTGTTTCAAAATAAAAGAGGCTCGTCTTATCTCTTTTTCTTGACTTTTTACCTTTTCATAAGAAAAGTAGCAACCTACAACCTCTGCTATATCTCATCTCTGTGTTTTCTCTGTGTTTGTGTGCAGCTGTCCGTTTGACGAAGTAAAAGTGTATGATGGGATGGATCCAACAGCTCCACTAATTGGGACGTACTGTGGCCAACAACGCAACTTGGTCGTGTTTTCCAGTGCACATCTAATGCTCGTCACATTCACCACTCTTGAGCGAAGCACGGAGGCTCAAAATCGTGGCTTCAAAGGAGTCTGGGAGTTTTCTGAGAGCTTTGTCAAACTTGGTAAACATTTTGATCAATCTTTGTTAAAAGACTAGAAGTATATAAATGTACTTGGTTGTTGCACACTCGCACAGTGGCATTACCCAACATGATAAAAAGCGGATGGAAAGCCGAGCTTAGGCTTTTTACAAAAGGTTTAACATGGGGTATACATGTCTATTAAAAATGTACTCTCTGTACATTTAACATGCTTTACAACATGCTTGTGTGTTTATTTTTTATGTGAGTTTGCACAATGGGAAAAGCTAAAGCAAGCATGCTTTCTCTTTGTGTTACATTCTCCTCTCTATGCTTTCTCTGTTTGCTGCACCCATCATCTTGTTTACTTTTAGTCCAGAGGAAAAAAAGAAGATTGTTATTGTGTGATGCGATGTGATGTTGAACAACTGCGAAACTCTACTACTACACTTTCAGTAGTAGAATAGAATGCACTGGCAATGTTGATAATGATGATCAGCATTAATGTTGATGAGCAAGACGACAAGGGTTTTGCTGCAAATATTTTTTTTTGCTTCTGGTTGTTGTTTAGTAATGCGTTATTATTTGGAAAAGCTTTGAAAATGAGAAAGTATTTGGCTTCACTTAACTTTCTCCCACTAGCAAAGATCTGTAGTAATATTACGCATATATTTGGAAACTTGTTTCACTTCCCCATGTGAATGGATATTGACGGGAAACGAAAGGATAATGATGACGATGATGGTAGTGGTAATGATGACAAAAACATGAAAATACTTGGTTATTCCCTCATGCATTAAATGTATTTTGAAAGGAGGAAGTAGCATAATAGCAAAATGAGAACAGCACTCATAAACACTGTCAATGTGTATTTGCGCCTTATTGAACAATTTTAATGGTTCAGTTTGCATCTTTGGTATCTTTGCTTGAGTGAGTGCACGAGCTCATGATTTGCATCCAACTTACAATATACAAGGCCTAATGAATTTTGCTAAAATGTTACATTTCAATGAAAAGCGACATTTCTAATAACAAAGTTTGCTGATAATCTGTCTGCAAACAAGATATAACACGAACCCCACAAATGGCCACCGCAGAAGCTTTCACTTGCACTTTATCTGCTCTTTTCAATTTTTCAAAAAAAGCTTCTAGGAAAGAACAGCAGGAAATGAAATTGAATAAAGTACCCTGAATGATGTAGGTATATCTTTTGGTGGCATCTTCCCTGGTTTCCTTTGATGTAAGCTTCATTGATTTTCCTTTCGTGTCACTTTTTGAAAGAAGTGAAGTATGTAGTAATCTTTCATTTTTCGACACGCCTTGCTTATCTGTAAAGGAGTTTTACTCTTCTTCTCTTTTTGCAAAAGAGGATTCCCTTTCCTGCCGGCCGGGTTGACAAAATAAAAGCAAGATAGGAATCTCAAAGAAGAAAGGGAAAGGGTGGGCAAATTACTTCCTCTATTTTGATGTCTTTGCCATCATCATTCCCAACCACTATCATTTGATCATCAGAGATTTTCCCATCGTACTGCTTTCACTATATAATATTTATTTGTCTAAACATGAGCTTATATAACTTTCTTCTAAGAGATATAAATATATTAGCTAGTCTAGATGACTTTTGATGGCCTTTTCTTGTTAACCTGTCACAGAAATAGAAACGCGTTTTCCTTTTCAAAGGAATTTCCTGCAGAGATGCGTGCTTTCTAATTCTATATAAATACGTTAAAGTTAATTTTACAATGAAACATGTCACCATCATCATCGCATTTTTCCTTTTATAAGTGATATATAAGCATGATAATTGTCTATGGTTCATCTCTCCAGATTTCATCGAAAAGAACATGGGAACACACATTCGAGGAACAGAATGCGATCAAAGGATTCTCAGCAAGGGACAGTCCGCTGGTGTCGTCTACTCTCCCAATTACCCGTTTCCCTACGTGCCGAAAATTGTTTGTCGCTACTTTATTTACGGTCTACAGGATCCACAGCATTTGGAACGAGTACGGTTGTCCTTTGAGAAATTTGACGTGATTACGAATATCAATAGCGAGGAGGACACGGCTAACCAGTCAGAACCTAAAAAGTAAGTAAACTATAGATAACCGAGTTTGACGTAATCGAGTAAAAGATTTCCCAGGAGAACCAATAAAGTGATAACATTAAAAGTGAATTTTGGCTTGGCTTGGGTATTAGGAAAAGGTGAAAGGATTTCGCTAGGTCCACACATTAATTAATTGAATTTATTTACCAGGTGCGGAGATGGCTTTCTCAAGGTGTACTTGAAAGGCCAAGAGGTGATTCAAGCGTATGATAAGGCGGACTATGAATTTTGCGGAAAGGAGGCTCCACACGATGTGGTTTCAGATGGACCAAGACTCGTCTTGGTATTTAGTAGTGGTGAAACGGTTGGATCGGGCTTTAAAGGACGCTATCAATTTGAAACAGGTAAAAATTGGACAAGTGATCTACTGATTGCGTTAAATAATTTAGCTAGTCGATTTTGAGGGATAAATGGGCTTTCTTGTAAACTACAGAGTATCGCGTACCTGGCACAGCAGCACCAGACGGTTCATGCCACTTTACCTACTATAGTTCGAGTCGAATGAAGGGCGAGTTCAATTCGCCCCGATTCCCTTCCAACTACCCTTCCATGACCAACTGCACCTACATCTTTTTCCAGCAACCCAATGAACAAGTCCGTATAGTTTTCGACAATTTTAAGATGCGCTCGGATAAATTTAATTATACTGACCGTGGTGCTTACGGGTAAGTTTTCAATACACATAATATACATGTACCTATACATAAACAGTGGTCTATGAGATTTATACCATTTGTTAATGTGTAATATGCTGTGATATAGTGATTACTGTGACGAAGACTGGGTTGAAATCTGGAATGTAATAAGTGATGCAGAGGACCGTCTTGTCGGTCGCTACTGTGGCTCAACTGCTCCTGGACCAATTGAATCCCGTGAGAAAGCGTCCGCCCTCAAGGTGATACTTCACACAGACGAAGAAGGTGTTTCAAGTGGATTTAAAGCTAGATACATTTACTTCACTGCCAAAACAATTTTCGGAGGTAGGACAATGTTTAAAAATAAATTTTTCAAGCTTTTTTAGATACTATTGAAATTATTTGGTTATTAAAATATTTACTCTTGATTTAATACAGAATGCGGACAAAACATTACTCAAGCCCAAAGCGGTGTACTCACTTCTCCAAAATGGCCGCAAAAATACGACGGTCCATCCAAAGGGGAAGGGAGTGCAACGTGTAATTGGTACCTTTCCGTACGTCCTGGAAGTAGAGTCATGCTCCACTTTCAGAACTTTGCTATTGAAGGAGAGCCAAACGGTGAGAATTCTGAACATATTAAGTATATTATGGTATCAAAAAATTTCTTGTTCTTTTTAAAAATGCAAAACCCTCCATTTTTTCATTTTCTCCCAATGTAATAGGACGTGGCTGTCCCGCTGCAGCAGTAAGAATATGGATAGATCCTGATGGAGTTCCTGTGGAGCTCTGTGGGGAGTCCTTAATGGTAGAAAATAGCCAATACGTGTCCGCAAGGAACCTTATGCGTGTTACGTAAGACATTATAAAAAGAACAGTATGAATTAGAGACTGATGAAGCTATTAATACTCCAGGTATTAATAATCAATGAGACACATAATGTGTAGGAACCAACCAAGAAGCAAAAACCAACTTTTGCGGACAACAGCATTTTCTCTATTAAGCTGCTGTATGCATACTTAAAACTTGTTCTCTTCACGTTTCCCTATAGATTTATCACAGCAGACAAGGCTGTCGGAGCTCCAGGGTTTCGCGCAGTATGGACTGAAGTACAAGAAAGGCCAACCACTTCGACCCCCTGTCACCACTCTTACTTCCGTTGTGAAAAGTCATCCTTCTGTATACCAGCAGAGCTTAGATGTGATGGCGTCGACAACTGTGGCACTAATGAAGGCGAAAGTGACATGTCGGACGAAGAGCAGTGTGAGTAACAACATTTTCATACAGCATTGCCCCTTTCTTGCCATTATTCACTCAATGTCCATGTTTTAGTAAAATGCACTTTCTATGTATATGTGTTCTCCGCACAATAATTGCAAATGCTTTCTATATATGTTTCTGCACATTCCTCCGCACAAAAACAAGCAATTTATGTAGGTCTGCACTGTTTATATGTATAGCTAAATTGTTATTGCTCTGTTACTTGTTCCAAAAAATGTTATTGCATGTCACACAAAACACCGTTGTAAAAATGGCACCGCCTGGCATGGAACACCACTACCGGCACCGTTGATCAATTAGGCTGTACATAATATTTATGAGGCATGTTCATGTACATATATTTTAGATAGTGGTTCATACTGTTCAAGCTGTATCATCCCCAAAAGACACTTTCAGTTATAACAAAAAGCTAAACTGTACATATAAAAATAATTTTTTAAACCCCCTTTCAACATTTAATATGTAAAAAATACTATTCTCTCTTTAGTCTACATTTCCATTGGGTCTATATATATCTGCTTCTTTTGTAGTATTGAATACCTTTCTAATCCAATATACATTGAAAACTTTCCGTAAGTTGGGAACTTTGAGGAGTTTTTTTTTCGGCAGCAGCCTATACTCTTGGGGCATTGTGAGAAACATTTGGACCCGGTACTACCTATTGCAAAGTAAAAATTGAGTGAAAGGCGGATAATATTAATAAAGATAATTATAGGATTTTGATTTAGTTAGGAAAACAAAACAGCTTATTTTGAAATCTGTGTAAGTATATTTAGGACATGAAAGGTGAAGATATAAAACTTGAAACGGTGTGCGACAAATATCGATTTCTGCAAATCGTAAATTAAAATGCAACGTATTACACGTAATATGAAATCACAACAATAAATGTCAGCAATATTATGTAATAGCACCGCTATAATCATATAATAATAATTGTTATCTTAATACTGCTATAAAATATAATATGGTCTGCAAGTACTCAATGTTGTAGCAAAAGCACCATAAAACATTCAATTTTACGCAACAGCAGCATTTCCAGCAAAAAGTATATTATATAATATTTGTAATACTTATTATGTCGATTGTCAAAGCTATAATGTGAAAGCGCGCAGCAGCCATATAAAGGAATGTGCATTGATACTTTACTGCGTGTAGTGTGATTTTACTCTCTACTTTCTTAGTAAACGGAGAAAAGTTGTATTTTGTACTATTTTTTCTATATTTACAGGTAACGGTGCGTTTCCATTTTTCTCATCTTCTTCTTGTCGTTGTAGCTGTCTTTTGCTCATCTTGATTCATCTCGTTCATTCGCTCGCTCGCTCGTTCTCTCTCTCTCTCTGATTGATTAATAGACATTTATGAATGAATGAATGATTTCTGAAGATTTTTCAAATTTTGTCTCGCTACCCCTTCAACACCCGATCCGTTCGTTGTTGTTTACGGTCTGCTCCACCAAAATCTACCCATTTTATCTTATGCAGTCCCTTCTTCAAGAAACTCTATATATTACACACGTGTTCATTTTTTATCTTATGCACAAAATTTTCTTCTCTATATATCGTTTCCCTTTCTCTCTATATATGGTCATTTTTAAACTTCTTACCGTAGAACTGCCGTAAATTTTATATATATGTAAATTTATTCCCTTAATTTTTTCGCTATTTACCAATCATAAGTGAAATTTCACTTTCATATAAATGCTATATTTATATAAACTAAAATTATTGCTAAAAAGTTACTTCATTATTTCAGTGCTGATTTTAAGCTAAAAGAAAATATTATTTTCTCCAGGCAAATTTTAGCATGGGATTTATTGACTATAAAAAATCCTAGGTTTTTTCTGTAACGCTATATTCTATTCCCTTCTTCGACAGTGCATGCGTCTAAAACTATTTTTAGTTCAGTTACACAACTATTTTTGAGAACCTTTTCTTTCTTGGGTATCACATAGGTTCTATAATATTCGATTCAATGAGCGTTTTTTGAACGTCATAAAACTGGCAATTACGTTTGTTCAATCATATTTTCATCAGGAAAGGCAGTGCCTTTATTAAGGCACCCTGGACAAACCAATGAAATCTGCAACAAATTATGCATATTATTGTTACAGATTGTTTCAACCTCATAAAAATACACTAGAAAACTTTTGTATGACTATTTTGTTATTAAAAAGTGACTTTCCCTAATTCTCTATTTCAATTTTCCCTTCGTCTTCACACCACATCCTATCGCCATCCATCATCATCACCAAACTACATGCAAACACAAAAAATCTACTCAATTTCAAATGCCTGACGATGGTCATGGTCAATTTACTACATGGATTTCTATACTTTCTCTGTCTCGTAGAATTCGGTGGTAAGAAAGATTCATATAACGTTTTCAAACTAAATATTTTTTACCAAGATATATTTCAAAAACATTGCAACTTGCACTGTTTGCAAAATACAGCATCTATTGTTATAATATTAGCACAACAGTGGATGAACTTTAAAAAGTAGCAATATAATATAAAAAGCAGCTCTCAGCAATAAATATTATAGTATGTGCACGAGTAAAAAGTGAAAGCGCAGCAGTATAATAATAATAATATCTAAAAAATAATACTATTATATATTTTACAAACAAGAAAAATATTTTTACAATAACCAAAAAAATATATACAAACGAGGCAGTGTTTTGTTGCATTTTGCACAGAAAAAATGATATTCACAATATAATACGCAGAGTATTCACATAATCAAAATTATAAGAATATATCGTACTTTTTAATTTTTTAGTGTATTTTATATATCGTTGATCAATTAACACTATTATAGGCAAGTGAATAGTCGCACACATGCCAAAAAGTAAACTTTAATCGTATAATTACATATTATTACATTTAAACAAAGCAATTATGCGTGCGTGCGTACGTTATAATAATAAATGTTGATGTTGTAGTATTCATTAGCACACTATCCGAGTATAAATATCAGTAGCACGGTAAACTTTGTTACAGTTTTTAGTATAAACAATTCATTATATATGGTGATGAATGATACACTTCTGCAAAACATGTTTGGTATGGTTCGGTGTAGTTTTGAAAATGGCAATGTAGTTGTAATTACAGGCAATATGAAACACATTAGAGGAATAATAATATATCGGTAAGCTGATAACAATATATACAAAATAGTATGTAGTCTACTGTCTTGAAGATAAACAGAAATGAGTATAGTATTTTACGGGCAAACAAATTAATTACTGTAGTAAGAAAGGTTAGTTGATTTGTATTTGAATTGTTTTTTGTATTTTTTCTCTGTTTGCTAATAATTTTTCCAAATTGCATGGTTTTGTTTCAAATGCATGAAAATGCTTGACAAACGCTTATTTTTGCTTGTAAAAAGTATTTTTAATGCAATCTTCTGCCAAGATCTTCAAAAATCCATATTATACCATTATTGTCGTCGTAATAGGATTTGCTTCCCTTTTTCACACACTCTGTTGAAGAAACTGTTATTCCCACAATACTTTTTGTAATATAATGTGATTTAAAAGGTTGAAGCATATTCTTTTACGAATAGTAGCAAACTTGTTGCTTTCAATTAACCCCGGCCCATTTTCACCATATTTATCATCCTGAAAAATTGTGTCCTTGAAAATAATTGTTTATTGTTGTTTTCATGTTTTGTTGAAAAATATATAATATTGAATATCCTATTTTTGATGATGATGAAATGTTGCTATTGTGTGATGTATAATTGTACTGGAACCTATAAACAGGTGGTCTCGAGTTTGGTGACATGAACACAGTAATCGCCATTTTAATAGGGATTGCCATTACCCTCTTCTTCATCGTTCTCTTGTGCGCTTGGGGTCAACGTAGGAAGCGACGTCGTCGTCGTCGTCTTCAGCTTCGCCGACCTCCAATCCACGTCTGTGACAACGCAGGGGCGCGGTTTGCGGCTATGGATAGTGTTTGACTATAGGATTCACTACCCTGTCCCGTGCCACAAGAATATGTTTCCTGACAGTTATCCCCTTCTAACTCCATAATTAGTTTAGGTTCTAATAATATTTCTAATATTGAAATTCCACACCTCCCCATTCATCATCATCATCCTCTGCATCATAACCATGATCCAAATGAGGAAGACGATGATGAAGAGGCGGATGTGGATGAGGATGATCCTCCCGTTGATGATTTGTAACATTTTTTATCATTCGAAAACAAAACAGAGTATATATATTTGGCAGGTTCCAAGTTGTTGAAATGTGTTCTCTTTAAATCCGAATCCCCTTGTTATTAAAATCATATAATCCCATTTTCAAATGAAATCCATATTATTATGTACTGTCATCTAATGGAAAACTAACGTTGTGTGTTTGTTGTGTCATCATGTAACTGACTAGGTTGTGTAATTGTGTAATTAACAATTGATGTGTTCTGTGTGCTAAAACTACTTCCATCAATCAATCAATGTGTATCTATTAAATTACTTGAAAATTTATCATTGAAATTATCAATGTGCTTATGGGTTGTACAGGTATTAATGATTAGTTAAAAGCGTTAACCTAACCTACCATACCGTATATCACTCTTCTACCGAAAACCAATGTTATAATTTACATTAAAATATGATTGTCTTGTGGACGGGGTGGGGTAGTGGCAATTAAAAAATACAATTTTTTATAATAATAGGGTAAGCTAATAAGGGTAATAGTAAGGTGTTAATTGTAGGCAGTTGATATACAAGAAATAAAGCTACGAAAAAGTAGGTGAGGGCAAATATAGGAGCAGGTATAAATAAAATCAATTGGCAATATTTACTTTAATAACACATCAGACAGACGAAATTTTTACTCCAAAAGCTAATACAAATTGTATTATACAATCATGTTAAAGGCTTGATATTATGGGGAGGTACCTACACGAACATGACAAGAAAAAATTGAACGTGCACACACGAGCTCTTTTTTATGCAGTTCACACGACATTTTAAACAATTTGAAAAATTGACTCAAGAAGCTTGAACATAAAAGTTGAGGAAGAACAAACAAAATAATATTCTGATGATCAAGCACAAGAAAAGGAAAACTTATCACGGTTCTTCGGCTGCGATTTTCTCAGATTAACGTTATTAATTAAGAACAGTTTAATTCCAAAAACTTTTCCAAAAAATGTAATAAAATGAAATTACTCAAGTGTCAAAACTACTGTTAAGGATATAAAGATTTGCATGTGAAAGCATTTTGCAAGTAATCAATTTAGGAAAAACAACAAAATCCACACACACACGAACTAACGATACGTAAAAAAGTATGTACATTATATTGCATTTAAAATATAGAAGCCAGCAGAAAAATAAAGTTGTTTATAAGGAGGCATTAAACAAACAAGATTTTTAAACTGTGACTGTTCGGATAAAATACTGGAACACTGTTGACTGTAGGTGCTAGAGACTATAACTAATGAATAGATAATTAAAAATAACTACCATAATACCAGTAATCCTTATGTATGCATACCTATTATTATGACTAAGAATTTGTTGTAATAGAGAAGCTTGAGATTGAAAGTAATACTTTAAAGGCAGAAAATCCTGATCAAGTTTGGCTAAAGGAACAACGGATGGACCTGCAAAGAAATAATTTGCAAGTTTTCAAAGAAAAAGGTGAAAATCAAGAAATGACTTTAACGTACATTGCGCACGTTAAAAATTCAGAAACGTTTTAAATTATGATAATGTCTTGTATAAAAAGTTAGGACTGATTTTTGAAGAAAAATACTTTGATGATGATGATGACAAGGTTTATGTAGTTGTAGCGGGTGGATTTTCTATTTACACAATGGGAAATAAAATAAAATACGTATGTGAATATAATCATGCATAATATTATACCCGTTTCAAAAACCCTGTTAGGTTACGTAATATACTTTCCCAAGAAAAATGCTATAAGTTTTAAGTAAAAAAGAGATTGTAATAGTGTGCTTGTTGTACATACCTCTGAACCTATATAAATACCTTACACACACGATTCAAATGTATATATTAAATTATAGGTACAAAAATATACAGAAATTTGCAAAAATTTAAGAATCGGGAAAATGATTTCAAACTCAAAATTCTGGTGATTACAATTATACGTTTGGTTGTTTCCTTTTGCTGCAATGCTATATTCTGTTACAATTGCTTCCATTCGAAATTCTTGAAATAAAGTATGTAATCTTCAAAAGTGTAGAATTTGTGCCAAAAACAAATGCTTAATGATTTATTGATTTTTGCATACAAGATGTCACATTGTGCAAAGTGCCAACTCTGTCAACCACTACCACTCAATACTTATTTAGACGAACGACTCCCACCCAGCCAAACCCATCATGCGATTAAGAAATCATTTCTTTTAGATCTGCCGAAAATGAACGTGAAACTGCTGTCAACAATCAATCAATCAACGCTATAATTTTTGTTTACACGCAACGCTACATCATTGATAATTTTCAGCATTACATATTCACACTGCTCGACGAACCAATTCAAATTGATCAGATAATTGAACAAGTTTTGGCTAAATATTTTATCATAATACGCAATCAAAATGTATCGCTTTTGCATTATGTCTAGCATATTACAGCACCTGACACATCACAACAGTACTATAATCGACAGATTGAAAAATCAGATACAGTGAACCCGTATATTTTAAGCTATCATATTGATTATCGATTTTGCATGCACTTTATTGCAGTTGCATTGTGCACAATGCAAAATGTCAGCGATCCAACCGAATTGAAAAAAATATTATTACCACATACCACAATAGTAATTAGTAACTGCGCCAAATTAAAATCACTTTGAAGTTTGATGCACTTGGTGCTTACATACATTGTTGGTGTTTGCGTTTACAATCTCTCATTATAATTCGCAATAATTGAGCTGAAAAAAGGCTACCTGAATTTGCTTTAGTAAAAGGACATCGATTATGACTCATAACTTATAACATAATTAGTTAAACATAATGCGTATACCTGGACATTTACATCAATGAATGAAAAATGTCCAATTTTCCTTTGTCATTTGCAAACTCAGTAGCGCACATGAAGAGACTCGATAATGAGTGTACTCATGTGTATATAACTTTATCTTTAGATTGATTTGTCAAAAAATGAATAACCCAAGAAGTACAAAGTGATTGACAAAACTAATTAATATGCAACATGATACAGAAACCAGTATAATATGCTTCATTCATTCTGTTTCTAGCTTTAATGTAGTCGCTTCTATGATTGCAGGACAAACAAAATATGGATTTTAGTAGAAGAAAAGGGTTGTGCCCCCTTGTTTTGAATGAGTTACAAAAACTCGAAATATTATGCAACTTTTCATGTGATTCATAGTCAGCAAAAGTGATCAAAATCAGATCATCTCCACATCAAAGAATCAAACATGGTAGTAGAGCCTCTTTTAAAATAAATATGTACATATGCAAACTATTTTCATGTAGGTATAATGGATGGTCTGGACGGATTATTGCCCAATATTAACTTGATTCACACTTGCAAATGACAGCAAATAATTGCATGTTATGACTATGGAATGCTAATAAACTGGTTTATGCACTGGCCTTTGGCAAAAATTTTGTTATAAACGAATCTTGCCATTTACACCTGCACAATTTAATAGAATAGATTTAATAGGTTATTGGTAAAGGCTACTACTATATACATTATGAGAACAGAAAACTAACTTATGTTAAACAATTATGTTGAGTGAAGTCCCAAGTACAAAGTATATGCATACCAACAACAATGTCCATCATGCATTCATTTTTTCGCATTGATTTGGAACAGCATTTGTTGCAGTAAACAACTTTTTTTGCAAAATGCATTTACACTACATTTTGAACTTGATAAAGGACGAGTCGACATTGCATTGCACTTAAAAAAATGACCATACGCCACACCGATGCGTTTGAGTTGCATTTTAAGAAATGTATGGCAATGACCAATGAACAAATGGCATATATATAATTGAAAGGAATCCAAATACATATAATATTATATTAATGTGATAAATGAGAGAAACATAAGATACTGGATAAGCTCTTTTGGATAAGCTCATAAAGAGATTGAGCAATTTTTATTAAAAATATACTTGGCACTTTGTCTGACATTGAGAGGATACTCACTAAAAACGAGAATATAAAGCTAAGAACAATAATTAAGTTATTGAAGTAATTTGTAGGTGGAAACAGGCAAACAACGAAAACCTGATAACAACGTTTTTGTGCAATTTGGTATAGAACAGAATTAAAGAATGGTTAACAAAACCGTAAATTGCTACCATATTTGAATTGTACTATGTGCATACATAACTTTAAGCGATTTTGGCTTTACCAACTATGGCACGAAAAAAGATAACAAGGGTTGGAGGGGGTAGAAAATAAATGATAAAAGTATTAAAATTCTAATGTCTTGTAACATTTTTTAAGCTCAATTATTTGCGGATGTATGAGTAAGCAGGTCCAGCGACGCTAGTGGCATAAGCTGGGGCCGCGATACTGGCGGTTAATGGAGTTCCAAAGCTGGTAGCATACGTTGGAGCGGCTGCTACGACAGTTTGGGGTTGAGCATAAACGGCCTGTTGTACAACCTTGAATTAATGAAAAATGTTATGTTAGCGTTTCGAAAACGAACTAGGTTTACGTTTGAATAGTTTTATAGACTTACAGGTGCTGCGGCAGCGTATCTTACAGGTGCGACCTGTTGAACATATTGTGGAGCAACCTAGCAAACAAATAAAACCGATTACTTTCTCGGAATAACTTTCTCTCTAGTCAAATATGATGATTGTAATTCTTACAGCGCGGATTGGAGAGGCTACTGCAACTGGACGTGCGATAGCTACAGGTGCTGCATGAACTGCTTGTACAGGTGCGGCCACTGCAGCGACAGTTGGGCGTGACCTGTCCACTATTGCGTTAAATCCATTGACGCTGTCAGCGGTCTGTAATATATTATTTATAAATTAATATACAGTATAAACAAACCGAAAAATGGCCATTTAAATCAGGTAGCTGAGCCAATTGGATATCTGTCTGATTCTCTGACTCCCCTCACCATATTACCTCAGAGGGGTGAAAAATCAGACTCAAAATCAATTGAGTTATTTCTCATGACCCAATAAATCAGTGTACCGAATTATGTGCGATTCTGACAAAGCGTCTGGCTTGTATCATGTTCGCAGACAGACACGCTCACAGACAAACATGACAAAATCAATACTGGCTTCACTATGCTCAGCTACGTAATCATAATATATTAACATATATTTTTAACTTACATAGGTCACAGTTCTGACGGCGCCGTCGGGTTCGACCAGGGAGTACTGTCCCTGAACCACATCACCTAAAGCATACCATATAGTATAAGTACACTGTACGGTTGAACTTTTGAAAGCACGTTAATAAATCAAATTACCATCTCTGCTCTCATGGGCTGATTTCTGGTCTCCAGTCAAGGAGTCTGAGACAGAGTATCCATACGAGTATTGTGGGTGGGGATCAAAAGGCTCGGCCCTTACAGCGGTGGCCACAGGTGCTGCTGCAACTGCAACGGCTGGGCGTGCTACAGCCAAAGGAGCGGCGTGAATTGCTTGAACGGCAGGTTGTGCGTATACTTGTTGGACTGGCTGGGCATAACGCACTTGTTGGATGACCTAAGAAAAGGAAATACTGGAATAAGAAGACCCTGGAGAAAGTATCTTGTAATATAAGATATTATAAGGTTAATATCATACTGGAGCGGCGTGAATTGCTTGAACGGCAGGTTGTGCGTAGACTTGTTGAATTGGTTGAGCATAACGCACTTGTTGGAGGACCTAAGAAAAAGAAATGCTGGAATAAGAAAACCCTGGAGAAATTATCTTGTGCTTTAGGCTTTATAAGTTCATTTGTCATACTGGGGCAGCTTGTGCATAACGAATGGCTGGTGCCACTGTTTGGAGGATTGGGGCAGACTGAACAACACGGGTAACTGGAGCTTGAACCACTTGTTGAAGATATTGAGGCGCGGACCTGACGACAGTTACTGGAGGTGGACCATATCTGACCGCAGGTGCGTACCGAAGACTAGCTCCAGCTCCGATTCCAATACGAAAGTTCAAGGATGGTGGGATGGCGTGGGCGTAGGCCACAAGGGCCAGGAGGGACACGATCTAACAGAAACAAGAGAACAATCACGTCAAATTCACCGAAAACCTTGTCAACTGCAACACTGCAAGAAGCTGGCACTTATACCAATATAGAAGGCTGTAAATTTACCTTGAGCATTTTAAATATTGTTACAATTAAAGCTGCTAATTTTGCTGTTGTTCGTTGATGAAGCTCTGGGTACTGAATGATTTCAAACAGGGAAGATTTTTGTATTTATAGTAAATTCCAAATTGGAGGAATCCATGATGTGCGTTGTTGTATTCATAGAACAATAAGAATGCTCCAAAATATATTGCATACTTGGACAAATCAATTCAATGGCAGGATGGGCAAAAATTGGGCAAACGTTTAAAAATGATTCGTTGCTCCAATCTATATTATCTCGTTCAATTATTTCATTCATGGAATATACGCAAGTGATGATTCAACATTATGGTGAGCACAATCAAATGAATGAACATCATGAAGTTAAGTTGTGAAGTGGGCCTTTAAGTGTACATGAACATTGTGCCGAAATGTGTGCGTTGTAGGCGATAGGTAGCAGCTCCTCAGTAAAATGAAAAAATGGATGGACTTGTCCCATGCCTAGAGTTGCAGGGATAACACACGTACGTTTGTAAATCCAACTGTCAAGTCAGTGAACAAGATCTGCATGACAAAATACTGCCTACGCACTCAAAATTGAAAATACAGTAGCCATTAGCATTTTAAAGCAAGTTACCAGAGAATGATGAGTGTGGCTGCTCTTTTAGACCATTCCCTTGGATAAAGGCGATATGGTTGGAAAGAGATCAAGAAGAAGGGTTTCCTCATCATTGTAAATTGTCAAGTTCACCTTTTGGCTTTGATATTGGATATTGGTATGCGCAGTGTGGCAACTTTTCTTTGACATTTTCTCGAGCACACACATTTGATGCACACATATATTTAGGGATTTGTTGTCGTCTTCAAATTTCAGGCAAGGCTAAAGCATGTTTCATTTTTAATTGTAACAAAAAATACAATTTTAAGGGTTGCCTTTCAACAGTAATTATAAATTGGTTATCTGAAGCTGCTGCCAAAAATGATGACAAAATCATCGACACCAGAAAGAAACAGATGGTTGCAACTGGGCTAGCCCTACCCAAAACGGGAGAAAGATTTATGACTATATACTTATAGAATATTTTGGTGCCATATTACGCATCAGATTCACACGAAAATTATTATAGTCTCATTATGCCGGCAGGGATCCCAATCCCAAAATATCAATCATAGCTACGCACAATTATATTATGTAAAGTCTACAGAAAGTTTCAATATGAATTCTTAAGAAAAGTGCGTAATTAACATGGTGGTTGAAGTCATTGATGTGTGTGTGCAACGTGCAGCCAACATCTACTAATTTAGTTCAAACCGAAATTTTGTTACAAAGATCTTAATAATTTTCAAACAGTAGCAGTTGGCTGCATTGATAATAAGTTGCACACCGTGAACAGGAGGGAGGGGTGCCGACAAGGCGGTCATTATGATGGTTAGAATAAAAATTCATTGGATTCATTCATTCGGAACAAATGTGGTTTGAAAGTTATATTACAAAATCACTAGATCACGATGGTTGGGTTAAATTTATTCTTTAAAATTATTGATATGTACATAAAATATATTGATGCAATATGCAATCGATATCGACCGATTATTTGTAGCTGAACTTGCTCGATGTTTATTGTCCCTTTTACTCCGTTTTTTAAAGTTTAATGTGAAAATAACGAAGAGTTATGCAAATTATGAACAAAAAAGGAATCCAGAGATGGTTTGTCGTAGGCAGGTGTTGTTCATAAGATAAACTGTTTCATCTGCTTCTCTCGCATTTTATGAGATTGTGTTAATTTACATTTATTTGCACTCACTTTCATTTGTTTGGTACAACAAAATATTTTGTTGTTTTTAATGATACTATCGCGTTGAATAATTTTATTCGTTAATTATGCATGTGATTCAAGAACAAGCACGTAGACTTTTCTTTATGTTCATGTTAGTCAAAAACTGAAGCAAAAAGTTGAAGAGTTTCAGCAGGCAAACGATTTTTGGCCTGTTAACCCAGACAAGTGATTTAAATAGTACTTTGCTGCATAATGGTCAATTAGTCTTTTATGCGTTAGAATTGAATTCTGTTACAAGTAAATATGTATTCGTTGTTTATTGAGTGAGAATTTTTTAAATTGCCATTATGATACAAATATTCAAATTTCATACAGACAATTTGATGGTCATTAGTTATTGATCGATTGCTCTTTATTAAAATGCAATAATATCGAAATATATAGTTTGCAGTTGCAACAATACTGAACAATGACAGTAATTACCAAACTTGAAAAGCATAATGTACACAAATCAAACAAAGGACACTTGTGACTTGTACGTTTACTTTACGACGAGTGAAAATGAAAGTTACTGTCATCTAGTAAAGAAAAAATGATTGATACACTTTTAACTTAATAGTATAACATTTTCAGAGTTACACCAGTTCACACGCTCATTAAATGCAAAAAACTTGAATTTACAATCAATGAAATATGTATGCAAAATCGATAGTGACAACTCTGTTACTCTGGCTCTTCAATTCTCAAGTGGACATTTGTTTGTTGGAAACGTTTTCTTTGGCCTGCTTATAGATAACCTACAAAGGTTAAACATATCAAGAAGACAAAGGCTTGTAACTGATTATATCATTTTTTATTATGACGATTGTGCTGTTGCATCATCCCCATTTGTTGATGACTCTGACCAATTTCGAAGAGCTTAGACATTAAAAATAACAGTTCATTAATATATATAAGGTGCAAAACTCGAATAAAAATGAAGGTGATCCTTTTATCTGGTTTTCATCTAATTAATTTGCATAAATTTTCTATTCCAAACGGATGATCTTTAATGATCAGAAACGTCAATTAAAAGCCGCTTGAAATCTGGAGCACACACACATTTTGACTTTGTGATTGATTGCTGACACCAAATTCATGATGAAAAAACATAAAGTTTTGAGTTTTGACACAGACATAAAGAATTCCAATGTCATGTACAAATATGCATCTGTGTGTTATCTTTGTCAAAGCTGATTTTTTAAAGCAAGATGTCCCAAGTTTAATGGTGTTGATCTCTTTGACAAGATGTCTACACGAGATGCCATTTTTTGACAACTTTTTGTCTCTTTTATTAGCAATTGAAGGATATTTTTTTAGCGTAAAAATAGTTTCTTTAAACGTTTATCCTATTATTCATTATTAATTTGTTTGTTTGAAACAGTAGCTACCAAGCGAGTCACTTGAAAACCTATTTACATGTAAGACAAGTAACATTATAAAAAATGAAGGACAATCCTGAAATATAATAGCCTGAGAATTAGGTAACACCAACAAATAAATGCGACGTGTGTGCCTAAGTACGTTACGCTAACCTAATGTTAATGATGATAACTATAAAGTTACCTACTTACAATGTGCGGTGCAACATTGTTTGAAAACGAGTGCAGAGTGCAGACTGCATGGTAAAACCTGTTGAAAAATATGATTTGATTGATTGTAAATTGAAATACTTTTGCATACGCTGCTCTGTGTAATAATAATAATGTAATTAGTGCATTCACTTTACAAACACTCGTCGTGGAAAATACAAGAACAAAAGCCAGCTTAGTGGCCAGTTTTGAATATTTTTCAGTCATCTTTAAGAAACTTAACGTAGAATGTTGTTGATTTGATAGCTCATATTGATATGGAGCTTGAAGGTCGACCGTGGAGGGTGGCGTTGCTTGTTCAATTTACCAACTTGGCCATTGGCTATTTTGGCCTTGTTTCGAATTTGATTATAGCTTGCAACATCGCGCAAATGTCCAAATCAGCCAAGTGTGTAGTCAATTTCAAACAGTATGAAAGTATACTGAACTAAGTATAGTGAAGTATAGTTTGATTTTTATGGATGCGATTTGCTGTTATTTTGATAAGTAAAATCATGAGTAGATTTCTAGATGGATTATGGGATAAATATCCAAAAATTGACAAGGAAGTGCACAACTCATAAATTAACACATCGAAACGTATGATTTATGGTTGAACATGACATGTTCAACATGTCCTTGGCTTTAAATCCTGAGTAATCGAAAAAATAAATATTTTTGCACGTGTATTTTATTTATACAATTAATTATGTTAACCGAAACATTAATTTATAAAATTGCTTTTCATGGCGTACTATGTAAACGACATAATATTAGGACCGTCTTCGCTACTTGCTGCCCTTGCCCTTCATTTTCTTGAAACTCTTTCTTTGCTTTTGTTTCTTTATCTTTACACTCTTTCCATCGACATCTCCCACATCTGATTTTCTAATCTCTTCCTTTTCATCTATTTCGACGTTTCCCATTCTTTTCATCATGTGACCTAGCCCCCCATGATCATCCTCCTGTACCTCACCACGATCATCCTTTTTGAGGGTATCTTGCGTTTTAGCTTTTTCTAGCGTCGGAGCTGGAGGCTCCGCCATCGACTTTCGCTTATGTGTCAAGTACTTTTTCCATGCCCGTTGTATGGTGAGAGCAGCATTTTGTTCGACTTTCCATTGCCTGGTAGTTGAAACAACATCCAACAAAGCTCTATTTGGAAACTGTTCCTTGAACCTCCGTTCCATTTTGTGCTGCAGCTTCCTAAACTCTGGACTGTCATCAACTTGACCAAGAACGCGTCTAATCAGAGCATGCAGAATATCCAGACAATGAATCTTGTAGCCTCGAGTAATTGGCAAATTAAAGGTAACGATCGCTAGTGTATTTGGTTTTGGGACTTGAAGAGGTTTATTCAAACTATCCAGAAAATCCGACAAGTCATAAAAACTGATGAACTGTAAGCAAATAAAAGTTTTTACTGTTGATGTGGTATGTACTTTTGATTTCAAAAGGTTGATAATAAATTGTATACCTGAGTTGCGTATGGATCATAGCGCGACCATCGGATATAAAACATTTCCAGATCATCTTCCACGATTCCAACATCTTCTTCATCACTAGCCTCAACATAATTCTCAAGAATGATTGCTATGAATAAGTTTATCATAATCTGGTTGGTCAGCAGCAAATATGAGACGATATATGTCACAACGGCGGCTCTCACGGGGCATTCTGGTTCTCCAGGCAAGCCACACTGAATATGTCGATAACTCCCACAGACGGGTTCAACCACTGTCAGCGAGTCCATTATTTCATTCCACCCAGCCAATGTCATAAGTCTGTCAATTGTTAAACTTTTGTTTTTGGTGCCAAAATCACAATATTTTTATTACTAATATACTATATAAAATATTTTTTTTACCGAAGAAGCACCAAGTTGCTGCTTCTAAATGTTTTAAAACTAAACACATCATCAATAGACCACTTATCCGGAGCTCTTCCAAATAAGGCCATGCCTAAAATCGCATATATAAACGTAATCAATGCAAGTAGAGCTCCAATATTTAGCAAAGCTGGAAGGGAGATGGTTAGGGCAAACAGCAATTTTCGAAGTCCTTGTGCGGCCTTGACAGAACGGAGAATCCTTCCAATACGCAAAATACGAACTATCCTGAGCATGGTGGGAGGAATGGGAATGGTCACAGTCAGATCACTAGTTAGAAACACATCCATCAGACTGGCTAGTACCAAAATGAAATCGTACACATTCCAGGGTACAGTAAAGTAATAGGAACGAAGGCCAATGATTTTTACTACAGCCTCTGTAAAGTTTTTGAAGTAAAATGATACTATTAAATATTCATTTCAGACATATTTATGCAATGATATTTTTACAAAAAACCGACATTTTTGTACCACCAACCTAGCACAAAAATTACAGTGAAAAAACTCTTGCAACCAGCAAGTATGTGCACCCTTATTTTTCCTTCATTTAGCGTGTCAAATCCCTCAACCACCATGTTAAGGGCAATCATGACAAAAATCAGTACTTCCAATCCTTTACTCAAAGCCACGTAATAGAAAAAGGACAGAAACCTGATCTTTGGTTTCTGAAGGACGGGTACCGGTTTCTTTCGTCCCAAGTTCTTCATGGCGATATAGTAGTTGCGCTGTGTGGGAGTTAACAGGATTTCCAGCATGCTCCCTTCATACTTTTTCTTTAGCATGTTAAAGTTGTCAATAATGACGCCTGTAAATAGCTCAAGCGCAAAGAAAGAGCCCACAATTATGAATATGACAAAGAATGCGTAGTATTGAATCTGATGGTCCATGCTTGGCTGCTTGTCTATTCCAACTGCATCCACTGAAAATGACATGAGCTCCATCCAACCTTCAAATGTAGCCTTAAAGAGTAAATCGTATTATTGTAATATTGAGTTTGGATTTAGATAAACCTAGATCACTCATTCGTTTGTTCATTCATTCAGCAACAGAAATATTTTTGACTTACAATTTGAAACAAGGAGAGATAACCTTCAAATACGTTATCAAAATTAGAAACCGTATTGACCCAAGAGTAGTCGTGAGTGTCAGCTTTGGCACAGCAAACCTCTTTGTTTGGCACCACTCTTGGATCGATATTTTCCCCTTCGTTATCTACGCATCGATAAAATTGCCCTTTGAAGAATTGCACTCCCATGATGGAAAACACTAGCCAAAGCAAAAGGCAAACCAGAAACACGTTGAACATGGCTGGAATCGCATGTATCAATGCATTGACCACAATTTTCATGCTCTGCCATCGGGAAATTGCTCTAAGTGGCCTAAGAGCCCTCAACGTTCGTAAAGCTTTCAACGCTGCAAAGTTCTTTGTCCGAGGAGCCGCTGACACCAAGACATTCTTTCCAAAACAAGTTCCTAGAGTAATGTCAAAGTACAGAGAAATCGAGCTGACGGTAACAATGAATCCATCAAGAATGGTCCAAAAGTTGGTAAAGTAGCCCCAAAGTCCAATTGCAAACCATTTCAGTATCATTTCCACGAAAAATAGTATCGTAAACACGACATTGAGTATGCAAAGGATTTGCCTCAACTCTGGTCTGTTTTCCAAGTGAACATCTTCAAAGCAAAGTGTGATGCTCGAAGCGAAAATGAGAGCCAAAATTGTGTACTCAAAAGCAGGATTGCTAACTATATAAACACTCCATCCGCGACATTGTTCCCACTTGTTTTCCTGTAGGATACTTTTACGTTTCTTTAATTGACCCTTCTTTCGACATGGACAACACTTGGACTTGCAAATGGCAGTTGGAAAGCACTCTCGAGCAACAGATATTTGACTAGATTGTGTCGTCTCTGGAGTTGCCTACAAAAATGAAAGCATAATATGCAATATGCAATCATCGTTAAAACTTTATTATTTTTATAACCATAGATTGAAAACATACGTCGTTTTGAATGTCTGATCTTCCTTGTGCTCCTGGATTTTTCAGAAATAATCGATTGGACATTTGAATATTTTTACGCTTCAACTTGTTCTCGGCACGCGCAATGGCTAGCTCTGCAATATCAATTCGTATGTACAGTATCACTCTGTTGATGGCCCATTTCCATCGCTTTCTTGCACGATTTTCCAAGCTACGATGGCTAGAATGTTTCCCATGTTTTCCTAAAGGGTGCATGGGACTTGGTCTTGGTGATGGTGAAGGCTTGACAGGTTCAGGAGGTTTCTATAAATTGAACAACGGGACGTGTCTCATTGCATTTTTTTTGTAAATTATCATGCAATATTGTAATTTGTAATTGTTTGCTTACAAGAGTATTGCCATCAGAAGTTGCTCCTGGAGTTTGTGGAGGCTCGGCTTTGGTAGCGTCTTCTTCCAACTCTGCTTCCTCCTCCTCCTCTTCTTCCTTTTTCCTCTGCGCCAACAATAGGTTTACAATATTTTTCACATTTTCTGCGCGTCCCGAAGCTTCCAATTCTTTCTACAAAAAACGGATTAACAGGTTTGATTAATGGACACTTCAAAAGCTTCATAATCGAAACACAAAATTTGCATACTTCTCGCTGTGCATTCAATTCCTCCGTGTCAAAGCTATTGAGAAGCATGGCTAGGAAAAGGTTGAAAACTATGAAATTCCCCACAATCAGGATAGGTAGGTAGATCAGAAAACACTTTACGTAAGCCTAATGAAAATGAAATGGACAAAATAAAATCATTAAAAGACTGTACAAATATATTAACTTTAATGACGATGCGGGATGCTTTAACAACTCACGGCATATGGGTTTCCTTTCTTATCATCAATGTAATATGTCTGGGCTTGGAGACAATCCCAAAGTGGTTCTATCCACTCTCCACATAGCACACGAAAGACCATCATGAAGGCATACCAGAAATGTTTCCAATTCCACCGTGGAAATCTCAAGGGATTATGTTGAGCATCAAAAGCTGCCAAATTGTACTGTTCTCCTACAACTTGCATGCCCATCACAGCAAAGATGTAAATAATAATCATCAACAAAAACGTGAGATTTCCTAGGTCGGCAAACGAAGCAAAGATAATGTTCAGCAGAACCTTCATAGTTATCCAACTTTGTGCCAATTTGAAAACCCGAAGCTACAAGATAAAATATATAATGATTTTTTACTTTATGCATTCATCTTTTGTCAATTGAGCATTTGTCATCGTAATAGGCTTACCAATCTCATACTTCTTAGTACACTGAAGCTACCCTTAGAATTACCGCTTGTCACAATAATCAAATCCATGTAACTTATAAGGAGAATAAACATGTCAAATATATTCCAGCCGCTTTTAAAATACCGTTTTCCCATTGCAATTAGTTTCAGAATACATTCGGCCGTGAATACTGCCATAAAGATCTTCACACAAAGAAGGAAACATTAGCATTTTTTATAATCATTTTGAAATGATTTTTATAATTTCATTCTTTTTGTCGTACCAGACTGCAAAATCTAAGCACATCTTCGAATTTTTTAGACTCGCCGTGATGTTCCATGGCCAGACAAATGGTATTCAGAATGATGCAGAGAGTAATAAAGTTTTCAAACAGCCGATGATTAACCAAAGGTAGCATACAGGCTTTCCTACACTTTGTTAGATTGCTTCTTGCAACTGCCACGGAAGAACGGACTACTCGGGCTAAAAAAGTCAATTGGAACCAACCAATCAGTTGGAATCAATTGGGCCATAAAAAATTGTCTAAAATATTTTTTATCTCATTACGAATAGAGCTTTGTGACATCAAGATATCAACATCAGATTCAGAATGACCATCACCATCAGCATCGTCCACATCTAGATGACTTGCTTTTTTCAAACTAGCAGGCGAAGGTCTTTTATTGGCAGACGCCGTATCCGGAGCTTTCAAACTGTTTTGCTTAATCGTATGTTGTCTCAAAGCGCTAAGACTGGCATCCGACATTCGTTGTTGTACCTCATTCACTTCCTGTTGCAGAGCAATGCGCATACCCAAAAGATTTAAAATGGCATCGTCTAAATGCTTGTCGCCATTTTCATTCGAACCATCCGCAGCGTGCTTTGCTGCAGCGGCCAACTTTTCTTGCTCTGACTTGGTTCGCTTTCTGTAATGGGTCATCTTACAGATATTCAGCTTGGACAGGTCATCAAAACTAAAGTTGGAATGGACTCGATTCAGCTCTAAACGCTGAGCCGGAGTCATAGAACTTATGTCCTGTAGTTGAGCCTCATTCTCGTAGCTCATTGCGACCACTGCTAGCAGGAGGTTCAGCAAATAGTATGCTCCAAAAAAGATGATAATAACGAAGAATATTACACTCCAAAGGCCAACCGACGAAATTACAACATCATAAATCCTTTCCCAATAGTCTGCTGTTATTAACTGGAAACAGGACAGCATGGATACAAAAAAGTTGTCAAAAGATGTCCATCCACTATCAGGATTGTCTCCCAACAGACCAATGCACGTATATCCCGGGCCACATTGTCTCGTGTCAGAGTCGTTGCCACACTGGGCGGGCTCATCCTCGGGAAAATCCCGACGCTTCCAGTTTTTCCAATCCGATACCCATTCGGTCCACAACCTGTCTCGATCCGCCTTGTCTGTAATAGTTTCAAGCGGTTGGTTAATACTCTTGTCGGGATCCATAGGGCCACCCTTGTCGATCACACATTTTTGTCTTAGTAAGCCTTGGAACACCTCTACAGCAAACAGGGAGAAAATCATGAGGCAAGTCACAATCAAGGCCATGACCTCTAGCAAGTGCCTAACGGAACTAAGCAGGGCGTTGATCATTAGCTTGAGACCAGGTAAAATGGAAACCGTCTTGATTACACGCAAAACTCTAAAAGTTCGCAAAAAGTCCAGCTCGTTCACTCCTTTGACATCTGAGAAGATATCCTTTACAATGGTCACATAGCCAGATGTAACCACAATCAGATCAAGAATGTTCCAACGATTCCGAAGATAAGAGTATTTGTGGAACACAAATCCTTTTGCAATCACTTTAAGAACCAGTTCCAGTGTATAGACGCCCAGAAACCCGTACTCAACCTTTTCAACATAGTAAGCACTCTCGGGCACTATTTTGGTATCCTTTGTACCAGGCACAAAGCTAGTAATATAATTTTATCAAACGTTAAAAGTCATGATATGAAAATAATTTCCGACAAATATTAATTCTAGTTCTAATCCTCAAATGCTTGTAAATTTTCACCAAGTGAAATGTTGCTTTTCAATAAAGTTTATTAAAATTTACGTGTTACTAATCATGCCCAGGGTCACACAGTTAGCGAGGATGGTCAAAATGATGAGAATGTCGAACCATCGATGAGTGGTAATGAATATGGCCAACCTTCGAATTGGGTTCAGTGGTCCCAACATGAAGAATGAGTTGGAGCAAGAGAAACGGTGAATATAGTGGCGTCCCATTTTCTTTGAAATCACACAAAAAGTCTAAAAAGATGACAAAAAGAACGGTATCATAATTATAAAATGCGCCCTCATCTATGAAATGCAAAGGAAGAAGAGATTTATTGAGACCAAGAATGTGACATGACGTACGTCATCAAAAATTAGGGGATCCACCTCCTCCACGGGCTTTCCAAACCAACTTTCATTCATCCTGGGCATGTCATGGCTCTCATGTTCTGGGGGAATCTGAATTGACAGTGACTCCTCTTTACTGGCATTGTCAGACCCAGGTTCGTTGTCCAAGTCCAAGCCCTCCTTGGTCATGGTGTTGCGGGTGATTAATGCAAACTAGGCAATAATAAGCACAACCGCGTCGCTTTTGATAGGCTAGCAAGCAGACTTTTTCGATACACTTTGCGCTGGTTTTATTTTTGTCAATGTCGACAATCAATTAAGAAAGTGCAATAACTTGTATAATAAAAGCGTAATGCACCACTCGTAAAAGTTGGGGAAATAAATGAAAGCAATTTTGTAGCAGAACAGGTACGGTACAAGTTTTCCAGGTGCTATGATAAAAATTGTATGAATGGCAAATGAGTGAAATCAGAGAAAGTTGGTTGGTTGCAATAGTGATGCTTTATTAATTATTAGTTGGGTGGAAGTGAAGGTCGAAACAAGGATGCTTGAAGTTTTGGAATTGTTGGATGCATGAAATTATGAAACCGATGTATTTTTGCTCTGCTTTTATTTATTTACAAATACATCTATACTATAATGTTACGCGGTGGTATTTACTACTTTATGCTATGAAATCGATGTCAATGCCAAGTTTTTTAAGGAAGGAAAGTAACCGTTATGACTTTCGGCCGTCCATTATCTCCATCCCCACTTTGTTGAACCATAGTATAGCTAAGTTTTCGCTGGACAATGTTGCTAATTTTCCTAATTTTAATTTTTTTGCTTCTGGCAAATGCATGGAGTAGCCGTCCGTCCTTACAAATCTCCAAAATGAGAACCAGGCAGGAGATTCCAATTCCTGTAGCAAATATGATAAAAATGAATTGCATGTTTTGCAGCTTAAGTTTTTCCAAAGCTGCCGACTTGCTATTTTCCCGAAACATTCTTAACCGTTTGTACAGTTGGGTATGCTTTCGCTCTTGCAGCCATTTTCTGCCCCGATATTTCTCTCGTAAAATTATTTCATCTTCCCAATATGACATCAAGCCCAACTCGTAAAAATTTTGACCCATGGTCTGAAATTCGTTGGTAAATACGGAACGGTTGTCGACCGCAAATGCAAACCATGTTTCAAAGTATGCATCCGACTTGTAGAGTGGCTGTCGCGGTCCCATTGTAATTGTTAGATTCTTTGAAGATGCAAACGTCAAAGAGAAATCCCATCCCGCACAAACCGTCTCAATAGTCATGAAAGCATCCACGACACATTTGCTCGTGTCCGTGGTTGTATTTGTTCGTTTCAACAAACTTTTGATTTTTGGATCCCTCGCGTTCTGAAAGTCTGTCCAACCGGAGAGTCCTCCAAGATCAAAAATGATATCATAGTTCTTTTCATAGTACAGCGCTTGGAAGGACTTTGGAACGTAATCGGACTGTGGGGCAAGTATGAAAGCTACCAAATTGAATTTGTAGGATGTTGCCAAAATTATCATAAATGAGACCCAAGAAATCATCATGAATCTCAGAGTGAAACCCTTTGGTTTTCCAACCTCTTGCTCAAAAGTAAATGCCATAATCATTGTAAATGCTTTGCGGTAGGATTCTGCATATTTTTCTTTGCCAATCAAATGACGAACTTTGAGTGCTGCCGAGTTGACCAACCAGACAAGAAAAAATCCAAACAAGAGGATCAGCCAAACTGAGACTTGGTATGGTTGGAATATCCAAAAATCGCTGGATTGTGCGTAGCCAATAGGTTCTGCAGACATGAAAACCAAACTAGACTTGCCAAAAGGTCCGATAAAGTCTGCCAAGCCATTACCTTGTGGCGTGGGGTTAGACACGGAAGCAATTTCAGCTTTTTCATAGACCAAGTCTCCAAACACCCCGTCCCAAATTCCATTTCTCTCTTCCCCCATAAGTGGCCAAGAGAACGGATTGTTGGCGTTGATCACATCAATAGTGTAGTTATACCGTAATGCGCCATATTTCAGAATGTAGAAATTTGTTCCATGTATTTCCAGTAGACCACTTTCACTGTCCTCAGAGCGAATGTAGTACATGAAAGGAGGAAAGTCGGTGGGAGAAATCCGAAAGTGATGACCAGCCAAGCAGTTTTCATTGACGGGTACCCATTGAGGTTGAAAGAGATCTAAAGACTTTGTAAACGGATGCTTTCCCATGTTTCTACAACTTTGACGGTAGTGAACATGCATCAAGTCAGCGTTCAAGTCAATTCCTATTGCGTTTCGAAATTTCTTTAGATTTGGGTTCTGTAAAAGTGGATGCAATACACCAGTTGAGCCCACGAAAATAAAGATATCAGAACGACCATTTCCAATATACAGCATTTGCCGTAGGTAGGCTTCCAGAGACTGAGCAGAATGGTCCCTGTCCAAGAAACAGACGAAAGCCCACTCTTTGGAGATGAACCGATATATGCTTTTCAGTGGAGTCGGCTTTACTTCTGCATTTGGATTCTTTTCCAGGAACGAATTGTATATGTAAAATGTGGATCCCATTTCATAGGAATATTTTAATGTGTCCCAGTATCTTTTCAAACTGCCAAGCTTTTGATTATCCATAATTATTGCTGTGGAACGATTTCCAATGTGATACACGATAGCTTCCGCGAGCAGATCCGAAGGTGATTTTTGAAATATTGTTCTATTAGTTTGTTCAAGTTCGACTTTTGCTGAACCGACACGATTTGTTAAAAAGGCGATTATAATGAAATAAAAGAAAGTTGAACGTACAATGAACATTTTAATGATATTTAAATGTATGGTTTGGGGAGCAACTTGCAAGTTTTCCGCTGGAGTAGCAAAGCAGAAATAAAGCTAAAGCCACCAATGTACTAAACAAACCAACCATGCTCTCAACTTTGTATGAAATATTTGTCAAGCGTTGTAAGTAATTAGTTTCCTCCCTGTTTTTTAGTAAATACAATATCAGGTTTGAACAAGTTTGGTTCGAATACATATTTTCCATACAAAAAATAATGATCTAATCAAAATTTAGCCCCATGCTGCTGAATAGAAGAGTTTGCCAAACATTCCACATTGTAAATTAGCCATTGCGAGTTCATGAATAGGATTCTTAACCTTTAAAGGAAGAGCCAGAATCGACCAGAATTTAGTCTTTTCAAAGCTTCAAATTTAAAATAGTTTTGCAAAAAGTCTGGGACAAACTAGTGACATACATTATGCTTTACACAATTTTGTTGGTGTTTTTTTGCAGATATGTTTAAGAATTTAGAATTGGTTCTCTCTAATTGCTTACCAAATGTACTACAGTACTACAATGTACAATTTGTGATATTTATTTAATTGTGATATATTAATTGGTGTTAATTGATCATTCCCTGACCAGTGCTATATTTATTCTGCACTATAAAGAACATTCAAATGAAAACCGACATTTTGACTATGTATTTACCAATTATTTTTTACCTTATATGCTTTCATGTTGGTTATTGTATGAATTCTAAATTTGAATTCGGGATTTTTATGTTGGGTCTCAAAAATTGGGGATTCTTACGTTGGGTTATTTTACGGGCCACGGTTTCGAAACCCAATGCATTTCACCTTACGAAACACAGACTATCAAAATACGAAAGACATTCAACCATGTACATACAATGAATCAATGAACACAACTGTAGATGATACATAAGCCTATACGATTTCTAAGATTTCATGCCAAACCTTACTTAATTGCAGACTCTAAAATCGAGTGACTAGTAGTCAATACATGACCTGTGGAGGTGGCACTACATACGTAAATAATGTATCTGCATAATATTGCATTCCGAATAAGACGATATTTTTGAACATTTTGCATTTTCAGGCTTTTGCAATTTAGTATACAAGCGAGCAATGCTGCAGAATATCTGATAGTTCGCATTTATTTTTAGGCATTTATATAAAAGTTTATGGCTAATAGCTGCGCTGCGCTGCTTGGTCATTATTGCTCAGCATCTCTTGATATTTTTTTTACCTAAGCGCGAGTTTGACACAAGGCGTGTCCACCTGGAAACATTTTAAAAATCATGAATCGTAACAGGAGAAAGCGTAAAATGAATGCTTGGTTTGTCATTCATTCATTCATTCTGTTATGCTATTTCATTTCAGTGTGTGCTACACAAGCAGTTTATGACAGTTGTGCTTGTACTTACTGTCAAATAACCGTTTTCAGCTTCAAATATATTTTCAAACATTGTGCTTGCTAATAAACGTTGAATAGGGTGTTTGCTTGTGCTTTTACTTGAATCAAACCAGCCCGTCGTCAGTAGGTAGCTATTGTCATTGTGCCCCATCTTTCCTTACGCCCAAAATGGGGGACGCTAAAGGGACTCGTTCCGAGGCGACCGGAAATAACTCAGTGGATTCCAAACCAACTGCGGATGTAGATGCGCCTTCTATGCCCAGGATGAATGAAAGCTGGTTTGGAACACCGGTGGAGGAAGTGGATCCCTTGATTTTTGATGATGTACCATTTTTGCAAATTCAAATAGTGTTTATGACTATCCATAGAATTAATGATGATAATACATGGGTTGTTTTACTAATTTTATAGACATTCTGCGTAATATCAAAGAAAATGGACCGGCACTATATCTACCGATTTTCGTGCTCCAAATCACTGTTTTTGTTGGGACCACTAAACCCAATTCGAAGGTTGGCCATATACATTACCACTCATCGATGGTTCGAGATTCTCATTAGTTTGACCATTCTTGCAAACTGTGTTACTCTGGCCATGCTGACAAACATGTAAATTTAATATCTGTAAATTTAAAATCGGGAATTTTTTAATAGCAAGAATAATGAAGTTTGATAAAATTACATTGTTAGCTTTGCACCAGGAACAAAGGAAACCAAAGTTGTTCAGGAATATGACTACTACACGGATCGGGTTGAGTTGGGATTTCTTGGCGTTTATACCCTGGAATTGGTTCTGAAAGTGGTGTCAAAGGGATTTGTTCTGAACAAGTTCTCTTATCTTCGGAATCGTTGGAACATTCTTGATCTTGTAGTAGTCGCATCCGGATACACCACTGTAATTAAGGATCTTTTATCACATAGTGCTCAGAAAGAAGAAAACGAACTGGACTTTCTTCGTACATTTCGTGTCCTTCGAGCACTCAAAACAGTTTCAATTTTTCCTGGCCTAAAACTAATGATAAACGCTCTCATCAGTTCCGTTCTCCATTTGCTTGAAGTTATGGCCCTGATTTTCGTTTGTCTTATGATATTTTCCTTGTTTGCGGTGGAAATGTTCCAAGGCCTTCTTACACAAAAGTGTGTTGTGGATAAGGGTGGCCCAATGGATCCCGACAAGAGTATTAACCAACCACTTGAAACTATTACAGACAAGGAGGATCGAGACAGGTAGAATAGAATAGAACTTTAGTAACGTGTGTAGACTATAAGACGTATGTGGGAGCAACCCAAACTTTACAAATTGAGTCAAACAACTTCTGAACCAAAAAGTAGTCATTATCATGGCTCATAATTAGGCGTAGGCATTCGTAGGTTGGTTGGCTTTGAAATGAACTGAAAAATGTCGGTGAATTTTAGGTTGTGGACCGAATGGGTCTCTGATTGGAAAAATTGGAAGCGTCGGGATTTTCCTGAAGATGAACCAACTCAGTGCGGAAATGATTCTGATACCCGACAATGTGGGCCGGGTTATACGTGTATTAGCCTGTTGGGCGACAATCCCGACGATGGATGGACATCCTTTGACAACTTTTTTGCATCCATGCTGTCTAGCTTTCAGTTGATAACAGCAGACTATTGGGAAAGGGTTTATGATGTTGTGGTGTCCTCAGCCGGCGCTTGGAGTTTAGTATTCTTCATCATCATCATCTTTTTTGGATCCTACTATTTGCTGAACCTACTGCTTGCTGTTGTGACATTGAGCTACGAGAACGAGGCTCAACTCCAAGAACAAGGTGTCATTACTCCTGCTCAACGTTTGAGTCTGAACCGTCGGCAGTCCAACTTTAGCTTTGATCAGTTGTCCAAGCTGAATATCTGCAAGATGACTTACTACAAGAAACGGACCAAATCAGAGAAAGAAATGCTGGCAAGACAAATAATGCAAGGGGATGCTGCTCAAAGGAGTGAAGACGGTGACCGGGATAACAACATGCATTTAGATGATGCTATATTGAATCTTTTGGGAATGCGTGTTGCGATGCAAGAGGAAGATATGAAAGCTAGAGAATCTTTGGGTCCTCTCACTGGGTTGCCTTCTATTGAGCGAACGGATACCGCCAGTAAATCAAAGACACAAGTTGTTCCCGATGAAAGACAGCCATCGGTAATGTCGGAAGTTGAAGTGGGCATTTCGCAGGATTATCCTTATTGTAAGGCAATGAACAATGCAATGTAGTGCTTGTATAATAATACACAATGGTTTTGTACTAAACTGCTCTTTTTGTAATAGCCAAGTCGGTAAAGTCCGTGTTAGCGTTTTCAACTCGCCTGGCTGCAGTTATGAGAACAAAGCTAAAGCCCGTTGTAAATCATCGTTTCTTTGAAACAGGAGTAACATTTTGCATAATCCTCAATACAATATGCCTAGCAATGGAACACCATAAAGAAAGTAAAACACTTGAGGAAACCTTGAAATTAGCAAATCATGTAAAAAGTTTTAAATACTAACATGATATTTTTGTATGATGATGAACTATGAGATTTAATTAAAATTCGCCTGTTTCATAGTTTTTCATGGCGGTGTTCACTGCGGAATGCATACTAAAGATCATGGCACTTCAAAACGAGTATTTCCAAAACGGCTGGAACATATTTGACATGATTATTGTCTTGATTAGCTACTTGGATTTGGCAGTGGCGGACAACTCTAGTAGTGGCACTAGTGGGAGTAGAGGTTTGAGTGTTATCAGGAGTATGAGATTGGTAATTGGAATTCATTAAAAGCTTTTAGAAATGAAATTAAAATAACATTCATAATAATATGCTAAATATAATATTATTTTGTTGTATATTTCTAGCTACGAGTTTTCAAACTAGCACATAGCTGGATAACAATGAAAGTTTTGCTGAACATCATCTTTGCATCCTTTGGAGATCTTGGAAATCTCACCATTTTGCTCTTCATTGTGATTTACATTTTTGCAGTAATGGGCATGCAAGTTGTTGGAGAGCAGTATAATCCTGGGGCATTTGATGCGGCTTCAAACCCATTGAGATTCCCTAGGCAAGCTTTACATCAAAATGACCTATCAATTAATGACCTATTATGATATAGTAATATTAATTATCATTTTAGATGGAACTGGAAACATTTCTGGTACGCTTTCATGATGGTCTTTCGTGTGTTATGTGGAGAATGGATTGAACCACTTTGGGAGTGTCTCAAAGCCCAATCCTATTACATTGAGACCAAAGCAGACTTGCATCCTTACATTGTAAGTTTGTAGTTTTCCAGCTTAATAGTGAAAGCATGAGTGTCTTGAAAATATTCTTCATTAAAAATGTTCAACTTTATTTTTTTAAAACCTTTTCAGGCTTATTTAAAATGCTTTGCGATATTTCTACCGATTCTGATTGTTGGGAATTTCATAGTGTTCAACTTGTTTTTAGCCCTACTCCTAAACAGCTTTGATACAGAAGAATTGAATGCTCAACGGGAGGTAAAATATCTATGCTGCATTATCGTTGGTTATCATTTGACATTTGAATATTTTTCATTGTTGCAATTGTAATTAATTCAATGTTATAGAAAGAACTCGAGGCATGTGGTCGAGCAGAAACTGTGAAGAATATTGTTGATCTGATGATGCTGCAGAAGCAAAAGGAAGACGAAGAAGATGCTGAAGAAGAATATTGCGAAGAAGAGCAAAATGTTGAACCAAAATATTCCAAAACTTCTGAAGTAAGTAAATAAGATTAAATCTATATTAGTATTTAATAGGATATCTGTTTTCATTAACTAAACTGAAAGGTTTCTGTTTCATACAATTGCGTAGAAAACTGCAAGCAGTCAAAGGGAACCATCCATGCAATCCAAGAAAATTTCGCATCATAACGTTTCAGAAACAAGGGCGAAAAAACGCTGGAAATGGGCATTAAGCAGAGTGTTACTACGAATCAGGATTAACGCCGCCCAACTAGCTATTGCACGAATGGAAAACAAGATGAAGCACAAGAATCTTCAAATTGCCAACAGGTTGTTTTTAAAGAATCCAGGTTCAAAATCCGGTTCCAGCAGTGTTCAGCAAGATGTATGGTCCACTTATACTATGTACAATAGTAATGCTTTAAAATGGCATGTTTCATACCTTATTTCTCTTCTTCACAGGCAACTCCTGAAACTAGCCAAGTTTCTGTAGAACTGTCTGCTGCTGGCGACTGCTGCCCTGCTACCATCTGCAGGTCAAAATGGTGCCCATGTAGGCGAGAATTATTTCCAAAACGTAAAAGTATCCTAAAAGATAACGTTTGGGACAGATGTCGTGCCTGGAGTGTGGCTATAGTGAAACATCCAATTTTTGAGTATTCCATCTTGTTCCTCATACTTGCCTCCAGCATCACCCTTTGCTTTGAAGATGTGCATTTGGATTCAAACCCAGAATTGAGAAAGATTCTCTGCATTCTCAACATTGCATTTACGGCAATATTTTTTGTGGAAATGATACTGAAATGGTTTGCGATTGGCCTTTGGGGATACTTTACCAACTTTTGGACCATTCTTGATGGATTCATTGTTGTTGTCAGCTTGGTGTCCTTGTATTTTGACATAAAACTTGATACTTGTTCCGGAAAACCGAAAATTGGAGCTGCAGCCAATTTCAATTCATTGAAAGCTTTGAGAACGCTACGGGCACTCAGGCCACTTAGAGCCATATCCAGGTGGCAGGGAATGAAAATTGTAGTGAATGCTTTGACACATGCAATCCCGGCCATTTTCAATGTGATGCTAGTATGTCTTCTCTTTTGGCTGATATTTTCCATCATGGGAGTTCAGTTCTTCAAAGGACAATTCTATCGGTGTGTGGATAATGAGGGTGAAAATATCGACCCAAGAGTGGTGCCAAACAAAGATGTGTGTTGTGCAAAAGTTGACACTCACGATTACTCATGGGTCAACACTGTATCTAATTATGACAACGTATTTGAAGGCTATCTCTCCTTGTTTCAAGTTGTAAGTTGTTGATTTTCTTCGAGTTTCAATTCTTTGTTCATCTAAAAATGAATGATTTCCGTAGGCTACATTCGAAGGTTGGATGGAGTTAATGTCATTTTCAGTGGATGCAGTTGGAGTTGACAAGCAACCCAGCGTGGATTATCAAATTGGATACTATGCGTTTTACGTAATTTTTATCATCTTTGGATCCTTCTTTGCCCTTCAATTGTTCATTGGAGTCATTATTGACAATTTCAACATGTTGAAGAAAAAGTATGAAGGAAGCATGCTGGAAATCTTGTTAACACCCTCGCAGCGCAACTACTACATTGCCATGAAAAACTTGGGACGAAAGAAACCAAGGCCCGTTATTACAAAGCCAAAGTCACAGTTCATGAGCTTTTTCTACTACATAGCACTGAGTAGAAAGCTGGAAGTGATTATATTTATCATGATATTCTTAAACATGGTCATAGAGGGATTTGAAACATCTAGTTCTAAAAAGCGGAAATTGCATGTACTAACTGGAGCTAAAGCTTTCTTTACTGTCGTTTATGTTCTTGGTGAGTGAATAATAATAAATTGCAATTCAAATAAGCCATCTCTCTTGAATCATGTTTGCTACAATAAGGATTTTTCAAACAAAATTTCAGAGGCTGCAATTAAAATTCTTGGGCTTGGAATATTTTACTTTACCGTACCTTGGAATGTATATGATTTCATTTTGGTACTGGCTAGTTTGATGGACGTGTTCCTTACACATGACTTGAGTGTCACCTTGCCCGTTCCTCCAGCCATGTTAAGAATTGTACGAATTTTCCGGGTGGGTAGGGTTCTCCGCAACGTGAAGGCAGCACAAGGATTAAGAAAATTGTTGTTTGCGCTGACCATCTCCATTCCTGCCTTGTTCAACATTGGAGCGTTACTTATGCTGCTCACTTTTATATACGCAATTTTAGGCATGACTTTATTTGGCAGAGCCCCAGACAAATGGTCCATTGATGAGGTCTTTAGTTTCAAGACATTTGTGAGCAGTAACTTGATGTTACTTCGGTGAGTATATCTTCCCTTCGGCAATTTACAGAAATGTGGGGACCTATCAGAGTAGAGTCAGTAGAGTGAACTAAAATATGTTTGTTCATTAGACTAATGACTGCGGCTGGGTGGAATGAAGTATTAGACTCACTAACGGTGGTTGAGCCAGTTTGTGGAAATTATCGCCACCTTCAGTGCGGCTTGCCTGGAGAACCAGAATGCCCCCTTAGATGGCTTGTTGTGTTATATATCGTCTCCTATTTGCTACTGACCAACCAGATAATGATAAACTTATTCATAGCAATTATTCTCGAGAATTTCGTTGAGGCAAGCGATGAAGAAGATGTTGGGATTGTGGAGGATGATTTGGAAATGTTTTACATTCGCTGGTCGCGCTATGATCCATATGCGACTCAGGTAAAGTGTAGTTTTAGAATGTTTGGTTTGATATATTTTCTTTAATTGAGCTTCATGTACTTGTAAATAAATTATTTTTTCTTTTCTTTTCAGTTCATTTCCTTTGATGATTTGTCAGACTTTTTGGATAGTTTGAATCCTCCCCTCCAACTCCCTAAACCAAATACAATTTCCATTGTTGCCTTCAACCTGCCTATTGCTCGAGGGAACAAGATACATTGCTTAGATATCTTGCACTCCTTGATTATACATGTGCTTGGACAAGTGGACGACTCACCCGAGTTTAGAAAGCTGCAAAGTAAAATGGAACGGAAATTCGTGAGCCAATTCACTAATCGTCAGCTACTGGATATCGTCTCTTCCACAAGGCGGTGGAAAGTTGAACAAAATGCCGCCATTCTGATTCAGCGCGCTTGGCGAAAGTACTGGGCTCGAAAGCACGCCAACATTGATGCACCCTCGAAGGAGAAAGTGGAAGGCAGTGTCAAGAAAAAGCCTGAGCATGGTGGTCTAGGTCACATGATGGGCAGAATGGGTAACATATCTAATACGAAAGAAATTAAAAATGAGATACCCACCAGCCAAAAAGAATCTTCTACTAGCAAGAGCAAGTCAAAGTTATAATAAAAGTAGTACACTTTATTTGCATAATAATAAGATAAGTACTTTGTATCAAAAAGCGTTGAATAAAAGACAATTACCAGAAATTAGACTGGCTGTAAATATCTGGAATAAATTCATTATCATCTACAAAATGATGTGCATTCTATTTCTATAAAGATGCTTATATTATCTTGTTTCAATGTTTGCAAACAATGGTGATGAAATGATGAACAAAGGAAATGGAATGCCGCGGTAGCCACCAAAACATGGTTTGGTACCAATACTGTGCGCCCTGGGAAAACTTAGCAAGAGCCAAAATTGTGTAATACCGCCAAGTTGCTTGTATGCTTGCGCCAATGAACACTGTAACATCATCACAAAAATTATGAGTCATAATTTATGACAGCTTGGCTGAAGTTTGTATGTTAGCTTGCTAAGTTCTGTTTGGAATTTGGAACCGAAGCATCATAAATCCAGAGTAAAATCATAAGTAGTGGTACAAGCTAAGAAATAATCTTGGAAAAATTCGTAAGGTACGAAATCTATATAATAATTACACAAAAATAAGAGTAAAATTCGTTTGATTGTTACACGCGATAATGCATAAAGCGTGTATGTATGTAACATGCATGAAGAAAATCTATTTTTTAGTATTGCTTGTAGTTTGTAGATACCGTCATCTTGGAATCTGCGTCGTCGGGTTACTGGGAAGTCAGGATGGAAAGGGATAACATGGTTAAAGGCGCAGCAGGTGGAATTAAGATAAGATCTAAAGTTGATGACCAACTATTCCAGCGGGATTCTGGGACATCGGAAGACGGAGCAACGTTGGATTTGGATCTCTCTGTATGGTGCACTCCTCCGAAAGGGAAGCTTAAACAGAATCGTTACGACTGTCATGATGAAAATGAGGGGAAGATGAGCACGTATACATCGAAATTGCGTCAACAGATTCAGTCCAACTTTAAGCGTGTGCCGGAGGACCAGGAGGACTATTCCCATCAGCCTTCATTGCAGACTAATATTAGACGTCCGATTATCAACCATCAGCGTCGCCCTCCATATAAGGAACAAGTTTTCAAGTTATCTGAAGAGAATAGATTACTTCGACAACGTGTGAAGGACCTGGAGAACAAAGAACGAGAGCTCTGTGAGAAAAATGCAGATGAAGACTTGGAAAATCTTAACAACATTCCAGTTAAAGTGGAAGTTTCAGAGACACCTTACCAAAGGAAGCAGGCAAAGTTAGCTACGGTTTTCAAGGTAAAATCCAGCGCAGGGTTTATTACCCCGAAAGATAAATTATTCCCTACTAATCTTTCAAAACTTGCCGTTGTTGAGATGCCTAAGCCACTGATCAACATATCTTCCAGTGGTCTCGCGTATTACAAGGTGAAAACAATGTATTCAGTAAATGCTGGTACTACTCCACTTCAAAACCTCACCACTACCAAAAGTAATTTTTCTAAAAAAATTCGCATTAGCGGAATCACGGAAAAGGGTGATAGATTTATTCCAATAACCTCACTATGATCAAACTGACACCTGGTATGACACCATCAAACTGAACTGCGACTGAGGGCTCTGATCAAAACTACTACACTTATCGAGTTCTTTATACGAATATTTAGTATGACAAGTTTACTTTGAGTATCATCATGTAACATGAATCCTATAATGATGTATCTAATACTAACATTACTATTCTGAAATAAAAGTCCATGTCAAAAATTTTATAAACATATAAAGCTAAATATTTTTTAATTTAGAGCATTCGACAAATAATGCAGTCTGCAGTTATTTTATTTGCATGATGCACTCTTTACCTGGCAATCTGAACGAAAAGAAAGCATGCATCGTGGAAACGTGTCATTTAGTTTTATGCAAAAGTTTGAGATAAGCACCTCTTTGTTCTGTCAACCATAAAAATACATTACAACGCTTAAAGGCAAACACGAGACGGATTTTATCGAACTAACCTTGTACAATTTTTTACGGCTCTAACACTTGTACTTGTGTAGTCTGTATTCATTTGACTACATGCTTTTGATTACTTTTATTGATAAGAAAGATCAATTTATTACAACGATTCATTATTCCTGTTCCCAGAGAATACAAATTTTAAAAAAATCACTATAACCGTAAAATAACAAAGTTCAGCAAAAAATAATACGAAGTCCATTATTTCCGGGATTGCATGCCCTCATACCATCCCGGTCGTCCTTGGACCAAGAATACACTCTTGGACATGATGCCTTTATAGCTCTGGAGTAGCTCGTAATGGCATCACGGTTCGAATTTCTACATGCGACGGCTCTTCCATTTTTGAACACTTTGTTCCCACCTGGGCAGTTTCGGTTAATGTTAAAGTTGCAGGAGGCTGTGTTGCAGTTTCCTCCGGCCCGAGGATTGTATGGTTCCATCCTGGTAGGAAGATTGTACCCATCCACCATGCTAACATCATACCAAGTCATTCCATTGCCATCCCAGTGCATTTCTGCCAAGCTCACGTAACCCTCGGTTGTTTCACAATTGTGACCGTTTCCATTGCATCCCAAATGAGCCCAAACTCGAGCACTGGAACCTCGGTTGATGGAAACGGTTCGAGATGCGCCATTGCCAAGAGTGAAAGGACCGGAATTGACTCCAGCACTCTTGACATATATCGGACGACCGCAATTATTTCGGATGTTGAGTTCTTCGGCTTGACCAACGTGAATAAGAACAAGTACCGAAAATGATACTGCCGAAAACAGGGTTAAATGACCCATTTTGAGAAAATTTCTATATTCGAATAATAAGAGTTATTAAATAATTATGAGTCTAGATGTTTTGTGATGCGTTTAATCACTGATGCTTGCATCCAGTATTTCTGCAAGTATTTATACTCTGAGAGCGAATTTATTTTGAAAATTTGACATTTGGGTTGATTCAATGTATTTTTAAATAAATGTCATGTTCTGTTCGCAGAAATATGACCTGCGAACTTACGTTTTATTTTCAGATAATTGGTTTTCCACGAAATTAGAATTCAGCTAAACTAGATTATCTTGTAGTTTTGCTCATTTGTAAGTCAACTTGTTTTCAGGATGCTTTTTCTGTTCCAAAGAACATGTTTAATATGTGTGAAATAAAATTGCACGCTTTTAATGGAATTTATGATAATGATGCAACATCACGTCCACTTTGTTGATAAGCCCGTAATCTTCCTGGAATATGCTCACCAGCGAGTAAATGTGTTTAGATATGGAATAAAAACATGAATTATTGGAAAAAGACTGCACAAACAGGTTGATAATAGCTCCTTTGTCATTAACCACATGGTCATTTGTATCTATAATTCATTTGAAGTGCACAAACATCAATGTAAAATGCAGATATAAAACCATAATATTGATTCTGTTCCACAAAAGTTCATAAGCAGTTGCATATTTATTAGTTTAAAAAAATTCATTGAAGTGCAAACAAAGATTCTCCAGTTCCAATTCTCAACCCGGAATTTATTTTGAAATTTAAACATGACATAAAATGTTATTATGTTACGCTCAATAAATATGCACCAATCTAAATATTCTGCGATTCTGCTTCCCCATTTTATCTTATAGAATTTATGAATTTTATATTAATGCTTAGAATAATAATTTTTATGCTTTTCCAGGATTTGACAGAATTATTTTGAAAAAGCTTTTAAAAATTGTATGCAAATAGTAAACAGGATAAAGATTTTATTAATAAGATCATTTAAATAAAAAGGTTAGTTTTTCAGCACCAATAGTAGAAGTTTATATTACTGTAGAGAAATGTTGAGAAGACAAAAGTTAAATAAAAGACGTTTAGCAAAATATAATACGAAGTCCGTTGTTTCCGGGATTGCATGCCCTCATACCGTCCTGGTCATCCTTGGACCACGAATACACTCCGGGACAGGAAGCCTTAATGGCTCTTGAGTAATCCGTTACGGCATCCCGATTGGGGTTTCTGCATGCGACAGCTCTGCCATTATTGTTAATTTTGTTGCCTCCTGGGCAATTTCGGTTAATATCAAAGTTACAAGAGGCTGTGTTGCAGTTTCCTCCGGCACCGGGATTGTATGGTTCCATCCTGGTAGGAAGATTGTACCCATCCACCATGCTGACATCGTACCAAGTCATTCCATTGCCATCCCAGTGCATTTCTGCCAAGCTCACGTAACCCTCGGTTGTTTCACAATTGTTACCATTTCCGTCACATCCAGCATGAGCCCAAACTCGAGCACTGGAACCTCGGTTGATGGAAACGGTTCGAGATGCGCCATTGGCAAGAGTAAAAGGACCGGAGTTGACTCCAGCACTCTTGACATATATCGGACGACCGCAATTATTTCGGATGTTGAGTTCTTCAGCGTGTCCAATGTGGATTAGAGCGAGTACCGAAAACGATACTACCGAAAGGATTAAATGAACCATTATTTTGACAATATTAAAGAAAAAAACAAATTTCAATATTCGAATAGTTTAAAGTCTCTGCGTGTCACAATGTTTTGTGATGCGTTTAGTAATTGATGCTTGTATTCATCATCTCGACCAGTATTTATATTCTGAGATTGTGAGGGGGAAATTGTGTTTATTAGAGATTATTCAAATAATTTCCCAATAATTATAATTAGTTCAGCATACTGGCATATTTACTTCAAATTTATTTCCAGATGGTATACTTTCCAAGAAATGAGAATTAGTCGAAGTAGATTAGGTCGTATTTTATTCATTCGCTAATCAACTCGGTTTTATGCTGTTTTGTTCCAAACCACTAGCTGTGCTTGTGTTTGAAGTAAAAGTACATGCTATTAATGAAAATTGATTAATTACTCTACATAATCGATGTATTTAGCCAGTTTGGTACATCATTTCAATTTGTTCTAATGATAAGCTCGTAATCTCTCTGAATTCTGAAATATGTTTGTCAGCAAGTAAATGTGTTTAGGACTATGATAAAACACTAATTCAAAGAAAAAAGATTAACCCAAACAGTAAATGTAGCTCATTTGTCATTTACCACATTATGTTTGCTTTGCTTGTACTTCCAATTACGTTTTATTGCAATGCCATTGTGCACAGTGCAAAAAACCATATTTTTCCTGCTCCCAAAAATCTCTGGTTGCATATATTAAACTTAATATTTCAAATTGATTCCTGAAACTTGTATTGAAGAGCTGATTCACAATCAACAATTCAGTAATAATCTTTTTCCGCTTTACTTAGGTTTTTTTCCAAGCTGTCGCTCGATTCTATTCTTGTTTAGCCATTCTTCATGCATTATGCATACACATCATATTATCAGTAGTCTAATGTCTAATGTATAGTCTTGGTTTTAAACATTTTTCTTGATAACTAGAACTAAAAGTTTCCTATACATATTACATCTTTTCCAAGTTGTAATTTTCCTTTCAAAGATTTGAATTGAAAGATTTCACAGAATGCTTTAAAATCCATTCCATGTTACAGAAGGTTCTCATTATAAATGACAAAAGAGCCGTAATAATAGGTAGCTTACAATAATATACGATTGTTTCAATGGTTAAAGTTTTACCCACATAGTTGATAGTACTATTCTAACAATAACTTCTTGACGGTGTCATCCAAAACTTGAAAATTGGCGAAGCATAAATAGAAACTACCAACCATATACAGTATATGTATTTTTTCATAGAACTGGATTTGGATTTGTAAAAAAAGCCAGTTAGTTAGCAGTTAGTACAAGCATATCATCTAGCTAAAATTTTACCAGGTAACTTACTGACAGACTTAATACCTTGTTTTTATAGTATGCCTTTACTAGAACACTTTGAAGAATCTTGATGTTCACGCACGAGAACACAAAGATCTGAATTCAGAATCTCGTTATAATTTTTGGTCTGTTCCCAATATGCAGTGTAAACCTTTCCCTTTTGGAAATGAAATTCATTAAGAGATGTACATAATAGTATCAACCTACACGAAAAATGTCATTGCCTTTGCACATAAAGTGTATTAACCACCAACGGCTTTTCTTTCGTTTGGTTAGACCAGACAGTAATAAATTTAACGTTTCTTTAAATTTCGTCGATTGCAGTTACCTCTTATACAATTTGAATAGGCACTAGTAATAATTTGTGGCAGTACTGGGTGTTTTATGGCTAGTTTTTTATAACCATCTTGCTTTATTTATTGGAAAACCTATAAACATTATATACAAATTCCATCCTTGTTTTCCATCGCTTCTCTATCGTCGTAAAATTTTAAAACGCCTCAACTTTACTGTTGTAACTTTAGCATAAATCTCATTACAATTTAAAAGGTTCTCTCGATGCATAATTTATTCTCCCAATGTACTATACTAAATCTACAGTTAAAACTTTGTTAGCTGTGTAACATTAGGAGTCGAACTAAGAGTTTAAATGGAACCATGCAAATAATGCACTCTTTAATATTTGCATTTCGCTAAACAATAAAAAAGTGCCGTCTCATATTCCCTGCTGAGTCAGTTTTGGCTTGTTGTAATCAATCATCATCGGTATTTTTGGAGGACATGGCCATCCAATGTAGTACGTAGAGTGTTTGTATTTTTTCAAACTCAAGTTATCAATATGTTATGAGCAATAAATACATGGAAGTATTTAGGAACATTATGTAGTGTATGCACAATAACAAATATACATATTTGATATAATAAATCTAATTGATATTAAAGAGGATTATTGTATACAATAGTTTACACAAAATGATACGCATTGCCCACAGAACAGAAGGGTTTCTTTCCTAGAAGCATATCATAAGAAAAGGTTTTCTGGATGGTCTTTCTTTAAGAAAATGCTGCTGATGGAATTGAAGGGAAATATTTTTGGGTGCAAGTAGCTATAAACAGCCACAACACACGGCACAAAACGAAAAGATAGCCTTATATAGAAAGGAGAAGTGATATATCAGCATGATATCTTCATAATATAATGGATTCAAGCATTCTGCAAGCTACAGCTTTGGCCAATAATGCCATTTATAAGAGTCTACATGAGTAATTATGCTAAACGGGATATGAGATAGTTGCAGGCTTTTTTACTGGTTTCGTCTTCCCTAACCACCTAGGGCAGAATGCAAGAGTCCATTTCATTTGGCCATTATAAAGTGTGGACTATTAGGGGATTGTTAAGTGTATTTGCATGCTTTTTTGCAAGTTTGCTCATATTTGAGGAATATAAAACGATGGATGATGATGACATCATCGCTATGTTCATGCTTTGCCGTATCAGTTTGACTGTTATGGACTTTTCACTTGATGGTAATGGGAAACATTGAAGTAATACAGGTCTCTACACTATTAACATTGAAGATCGCTATTCGTAAGTGGTCTCACTCATAACTGACAACGACCACATCTTGTGCTGTTTGAGTTCTTTTGACGTTATAACCGTAACCAAACTTTAGCTCAAGCTGTGTACCTTTCATGACAGTCATCATTCGTACACCACTTGGCTAACACACCGCATCTCTTGTGTCAAATTCTTTCATTTCTTCAAATTCGTTCCGTGACACTAGTGTAACATCACTAATAAATACTCCTCGTGGGTTTATCATCCGTCGCCCTTTTCCTATATTTTCATTTAACGGTAAGTTCAAACATTCTAACCAAAAGGTTATCTTTATTATTATTTGAGTTACTTTCATTTTATAGTTTGGGTTTACTAAACACACATTTCAGTCAAATATTTTTTTTAAACATGAACAATACAAAAAAAGAATACTCTAAATGTACAAAAGTGCATTGTGTAATTAATGCCAACTAAAATTTCAATTTTTAATAAAATGCTTCATACGAAGCTCTCTATTCATGTGCTAATCAGGCACATGGTATGAATACGTGCAACAATATTCACACACCAGATAAATTGCTTACGTTGGTTCTCGTTAATACCCCCATAATCCTATCTCGATATTAATTCTGGCCGTGGCCTTGTTGTTGAGTATTATTCCGTTGGAGTGATGAGTTTGTATGAAATATTTGTTGATTCAGCTGTATTCCATACATTCGCAAAGCCCCTTTGTCATTAGCAATGTTCATTCATTTCATGGAACGTGTGAATCAGCTACACAAACATTGTGTTATTAATTTTTTCTCTGGAAATTTTTATTCTAAAAGTTTGTGATATACCTAGTTTTTGTTTAAAATTCCATTTCATATAGGTTTCATATCCAAAACCTTTTAGTAAAAATGGCCGCCTCAAGAGCAACCAAGTCCGGATTAGCCGCAGAGTCCCAAATGAAGGTAACAGAGTGCATTAAAGCTTATTCTTGTTTTCAAATATCCTTTTTGATCTTATCGTCTCTGATCATCAAATCACACATCGTAAAACGCTTTTTTGGAAAAGCATTTGGGTTGTTTCTTTGAGTTTTGCCGTACCTATTACATGGTTCACTGACTTTAGCAGAAACTCTAACAGTTTTACATAATGAAAAGTAATTTTCTCTCTCGTCAAAAATGAAAATCTGCATGGCATATTCAATATTAGTAGTTTTATTACATGGCGAGATATTTTACGAGGGTTAAAGAATTTGGCAGATTGTAAAAATGGGCCGTACCCACAATCCGCAAACTCTTACTTAAAAGTCACGGTACAATATCGTAATACGAGGTTCTGTCAGTCATGATGCAGTATAAATGGCATAATATAGCTTTGGATGCTAAACGGATTTTGTATATCGATATTCTGTCAAGATTACTTTTCTTGCACATGTCTAGCTTAGAAACTGATTATAGATTGCATTATGTGAAACTAATGGGCTTATGCATCTACTATACAACAATGCAATGAAAGATGTGTTAGGATTGGTTATTATGACAGGGTAAAATCAAGTAAGAATGGAGAAAGGTGTGGAGGTTTTTGCAACAATGCTTTCAGCAAAAAGTACAAAATTTAGTGCTTTTACGTGATGGAAAGATGCAGTTCTGATTGATGGGGTTATTGAATTTAGATTTAGTCTTTTGATGTAAAAATGTTAAGCTCAACTCGCGAGCTTTCTTGCTCTTTCATCTTTACCTTCCCATAAAACAAACGATTATTATGATGACTTGATTAGACCATAATTCTCCATGTTAAGTAAAATAGTAAATCGCCACAATTATCATTTTCATAAAGCCGGATCAAGATGAACCGTCGTTGTCCCTCGAAGAATAGAACAGGTTCTCAGTTTTTATGCGATTTATTCATAAAGTAGTGTTTCTAAGAGATCATCATACATAAGTACCTATTATGTATTAGAATTATGCACTTTCTTCTGCTGCTGTCACTGTCATCATAATTCAAAATTTAAGATTAAGCTAATTTAAGTTATGATAAAAAATACTATAAGAAATATGCATTTTCTTTTCACATGTACATTTGTGACTTGACATCATTTCAGCATGACATCATCGCGGTATTCCCTGGATATATGATGACAGATGGTTCTGAATTTATAAATGAAAGGATTTGTCATAGGAAATCTCGCAGTATAGAACATTCAAGGGAAATATATTATGATGGAATCATCTCGCTAATCTCTGGAATAGTACAAAATCCTGAAAGAATGATGGCATATTGACATGTATAATTCAATCTGCGCGAAAGTTGAAATAGTTTTAGAAATGCAATATTATTTTTCTTTTTACTGTTTCTTGAGTCGTAAGGTGGGAAGAATTTAGAATCAAACATTCAATGGTGCACACATTATGTCCTCGAACATAGAATTTAGAATTATTTTGATTGATGCCATATACCACATATAGAACGTGGCATTGCAAAGATTTAGCCAAATATTTATTAGTCTGTCATGCATGCATACAAAAGTCAATTCAGAATAGAAATGAAGTCTGCAAGATCAGTACAGGTGACAGACAATATTATTGTCAACGATAATACGTGACAGATTTGGAAGGATTAGGTATACTTTGAGCTTTCAAACTTTCAAGGTAACATTCGTTTCCCTGTTTGGTCATACTTGACTATTGTCTGTCTACCCGTCGTTGTTGCAAGATGCCTCTGATGGATGGATAATATTATCATGATTGCCATCAATGTTAATGATGAGAGAATTTATTAATCAGAGAATATCTTTTAAAAGGCAAAAGTTACTTTGTAAAAACGGTACACTTTCATTTCATCAAAAGATTTTTTTGTCTTCTTGTTTAATGAGCAACAACAGTACACAGGTAATGGCAATAATGCACCACTTGGCTTTTGACAGTTCTTTTGCTGCCGTTTCTCTCTTAAAGTGAAGACCTTTCCTTTTAAGGCAATCGGATTGCAATGGAGTAGCGTCCTCCCTCCTTCTTCTCTTTGCAAACCATCTGTCAAGAAAGAAAAAAATAGCCGACTCTTTCTTTCTTTGCAGATTGCCATACAAGTTCATGTTTGTTTGGCATTTTGACTTTACTCTGGCATAAATTATATCAACAACCGTGCAGGGACTATTTCCTTTGGAGTAGCCCTACTTGGTCAGGAGAGCACAGCATCCATTCTCTACATAATTTTCTGTGCAAGCAAAAAGTTAAAAGTTGCTGAGACATTAGTAGATGTACCTTACGTTTTTATCAAGCCAACAATAATATTGCCAATTAAAGGCATTATGTGACATTGGAATTGAAACTCACTTATGGACAAAGTGGCTAGATTAGGATCTTGTCATTTTGGCATACGAAGAAAGTATACAATACAATTCTCTTTTTATGTAATAACATCATGAGCATAATAATTATAAAACTATTAGATCGCATACAACCTTTTATGACATTAATACCATGAAACACGAAAACAGACAACTTTACTGTTTGGATTGAAATATCAACCAAATATGCTTCAAAGTTGGAGACTGTATGGTTCTTAGCTTTAAAATTTTAGGGAAAGGTGTATTGTACTATTATTCTGCATCTGGTTGACTATAAAAATAATGAAAACCGCCACGGAACAACCGTGTTTTTCAATTACCACACATATAATTATATAACGATAATGATCAATATGAATCATAATAGCCAACACCTGGTGGTAGTGGTGATATACAGAGTGGCTGGAAAATACCGATTTGCCAAATGTGTACAACCTACGTAACATGCATCAGTGCACGTTTAACAATAGTGTAAAAGTGATGATATCATCCTCATCTTTTCCTACCAAAATCCAAAGAGGGGAAAATAGGATTCGTTAAATTTACAATGACTCAAAAGCAATTTACATTTTTGCACACAAAAAATCCACAGAAATCGTGTTGTGGAGTGGCATCTGGAATGCTATGGACCGGTGTGTGACTTTTTGTCAAATGGGTATGTCAGTCAGGATGGGAAGACTAGAAAAAAATCGTAAAAAGTTCTCCAGTCATCCTAGTTTTTATGCACAAGCTATGAGCATGCAAACGGTTGCTACTAACCTCTACCTGCAAGGCTATACATTGAAATGATGTAATCATGATGACTATACTCATTTGATTAACCGTCCATTTTTATGGGTATACTCGCTTTATTTGAAAGCGCATATATTGATCGTTAGTTTTATATGACCGTTTGTTTTTAAGTTTTTATTTCAAAACTGGATGTCTTCTAATTTTTACTGCGCTGTAAATGGTTTGGGGTGCATTTTTCCTTTCATGCAGCAATAAACTTGCAATATGATGCGAAAACATAACTGTGCTGAATGTTTTTCCACTATATACGAGAGAAACAAGGTCAATGTCAAAAGCAGTTTTGTAGTTTTCCAGTCGAGTACCATCAAGTATTTGTTCACTTTATAGCATCATATCAAGAATGTGTCTTCGATTCTGTTGTCATAAAATGTTTGAATGATGACTCAAAACGGAGGAGCTTACGCCACCGAAAGCTTTGTTCATTGCAGTTGATAAATGATTCTGTTCATCCTTTATAAGTAGTAATGAAAAATTAATATGAAATTAATGAGCTGCGTGGTATAAAATGTTCTTAGAATCCGAGTGAAATTCCTCTCACATCATTTCCTTCTTAATATGCTATCTATATTCATGCGGATACTCGATTTTGTTTTACATGATAAATTGTTTGTGAATGTCAATCTTAAGATAATATAAATGATGATCACATAATAAATAGTAGAGTGTACCCATTCAATTTGTGCAACGGTTCAAAAACATTATAATGGGCAACAAAGGTATTGCAACGCACAATAATGAAAAATAGTATAATATTATAATAACTAGCTGCAAGCAAATTACATTTTGCAGTTAAACCCATACCCGTAGGTGTCTTTAATTATTCATATTTTGGTATCTGGTGAACTGGGTAAAAGTACTTTTATATATAATGGCATAGCAATGATCGCATGAAATGAAATAATGAAATTTGGGTATGAAATAAGATTATAAATTTAATTTATTAAAATATCATCATCCTTTGTTTTTCCTTACTAAAGTTCACGATAATTTATGCTAAAATCTCCCTGTACACACAATTAAAAGTATATTGATTAGAATCGTTTTCGTAGATACTTCCTTGTCTGGAACCTTCCTTAATCTCAATAAATAAACCACCCTTACTACGAACTCTTGAAAATGCTGTGTAAAGTTGACCATGTGTAAACACTGGTGATGGTAAGTAGACTCCAATGCGGTCAAATGTCTGTCCTTGAGACTTAGTAATAGTCATCGAGTAGGCAAGTCGAACGGGAAATTGTCTTCTTTTGAGCTGGAATGGTAGATCGGTATTCCTAACGTCAAGTCCTATACGTGGAATAAACACTTTTTCACCTTTTCGTTCTCCACTGAAAACGCTGCATTCCAGTACATTAGCCCCAAGAGTATCAACTATCAGTCGAGTGCCATTACAAAGACCGCGTTTTGGGTTCAAGTTGCGAAGCAACATAATACAGCATCCTTTTTTAAGTTCAAGGCGATGAGGAGGCATTCCCATTGGAGTAAGAGAATGCAAAAATTCCAGCGGATACTGAGCTCGTTCTTCTTCACTTTCGCAATCCGCCAATGAGTCCACACTATAATACGTTCTGGTGTCTCCAGGCAACATGGACAAAATTTTGTTGTTGACCATGAGCGTGTCATCATTTTTTGGACACAGAATTGCACGGGATGCAAGCTCCTCTGGTGTTAACTTGGAAATATCTGCACCGAAAACAGAAGCAACGACGTCGGAAGAAATCGATTCTGATGGAATTTTTATATAATCTGAATTATCTCCACTGGAAATTCCTGACCCAACCGAAAGTAACCACTGAGCAAATTCTTCTTCATCCTTTTGCACACGCATATTAGTTGTTAATTTTAGCTCCTCAAACTGTTTCCATAGTGAACAGCTTTTAACACAGGCTTCTACAATCTTGACACGTGTTCCATGAAGAACTACCGGAGCTTGCTGTCGGAAATCTCCTCCAACTACAATTGGGATTCCTCCAAATGGCTCATTACAATTCAAAAGATCCCGCAGACTTCGATCCACAGCCAAAAGTAAATGAACATGACACATAGAGATTTCGTCCCAAATAATAAGCTTAGTCATACGGAGTTCATTCCACTCGCGTGAACCTTGTTTTATTCGGGATACAGTTTCTTTCGACAGATCAATTGGTATACCAAATCCGGAATGTACAGTTTTTCCTCCTTTTAATAGTGTTGCTGCTAACCCCGTAGGTGCAACTGATCTGACTAATCCACCCTCACTTAGGATCTTTGCAGTTAGAGCTCTGTATATAAACGTTTTACCACATCCTCCTGCACCGGAAAGGAAATAGCACTTGTTCCTTCTCCTTCCATTGACAGCGTCCATGATGATGTCAAAAGCTTTGCCTTGTTCTGTATTCATCATGGACGCCAGTCGCTGTGCCTCCTCAGCTTCGAATTCAGTCATCGACTCCAATTCCTCCTCGTACGAATCGACAGGTGAGGGGATACCGAAATCTTTGCAACCTTTTCCAAACTGTAACAAATGTTCTTCAATATCACGCAATGCGAGCTGTTCAGCCATATACTCACTATGGTTTACTATGTAGTCTTCAACCATTGCACATTTATACTTTTCGTACAAAGATTTTGCGTCAGCAGGAATTGCATGTACCAAAATTGCAGCAAACAGTTGACGAAGTTCAGATGGCATGCGAAAAACAGCAGCTTCGTCCATAGTCTTAAACCATTCCTGGTCGTCTTCCAAAAGCTTGAGGGCCCTCGCTGCTTCCAAGAATGTATTGTAGGTAATTCCATCAACTGTGCGTAAATCCTCAAATGACTGAGCTCCTTTCACGTGTAACAACAAAAGTCTTACACAGTACCTTTCCATTTCGTTTGGAGAAACCATGTACATTCTTGGCAATATTTTTTCTGCACCCCTCTGCCTCTTTTTCCATCGATCTTTTTGCCATACATAATGATAGGGAAGGTCACAGTACAAAAATTGCTGCGCTTCGGGATCTTGCTCGTTTAACTCAAACCACTTGGTTAGTTTAGTTCCTCGTTTCTCAGCTTGCCGTAGTGCCTCTTGCTCCGAACCCGTATTGAAAATAATAGTTTGTTGTGATGGTAAATGGACCGGAAGTCGCTCAACGGAATGCGACTTTTTGTACATGTCGTACTTCATAATCCTCCAACATGCCTCAGGAGATGACAAATACCTTGTGTCTAAAAATGTGGAGATTTCATCCCAGTTATAAGTGCCTTCAGACGATCCCTCCTCGTAGATTTTAATCACCGCTGCATCATGGCCTTTGTAAATGTACTTGTATATGTACTTAACACTCTGTACGGTTGAACAAACTTCCACATTAATGTGCGCATTGTATTTTCTCGAGAGCCATGGATTGTAAGGAACCACCCAGCGATTGTCCATATCAACTCCGTGCACCTGCACGCTCCGGCCATTATTTCGTCTCTTATACTCAGGGAATCCGTCCTTGTCTGCATTGGTTGTTTCACAAAATGCCTTTGGAAAGTTTTTAGTGCATTTAAAAACTCCCTTTTCTTCCCCCATGCATGGTGCATTTTTGTTTAAATCTCCACACGGTCCATGAATCATACATGTTTTTATTATATCAAGCAGTTCCTTGTCGGTCTCATCGGGAAGCTCAGCACTCACTACACAATCAATATCTTCGTCTTCTCGTAGTTTGTCTTCTGCGTCTAAAATGAGGAGCATGTGACAATGCGGAAGACCTGTAGAGAGAACATGGATACATTTAAATTTGCCTTTTTAAATCATTCCAGTATGAATGCAAAACCTTATATTACCTCTCTTCTGAAACTCAATAACAGAAACGTAGGCCTTCACTTTACCAAGGACTCCACCTTTGTCGCACGTAAGATCATTCATGAATTCCTTCAGCTTAAGATGGAAAACTCTTGCAACAATGTCGGGACGATCCATAGCTGTTTCTCCGAACTGAAGTTGTTCTGTAATTTCTTTCCACTTCGGATTACAGGTAAAAGTGATAAACAAATCGGGTTTCCCATATTTTGCAACCAAAGCCATCGCATCTTGGTAATTCTGTTGCAGCGATCGTTTACTACCGGTAAAAGAAGACGGTAAGATTACCATTTTCCCAGGCTTTAAACCCTGTGATTCCGCTTGGGAATTAATGAAATCCATTAAGCCCATGTAGAGATCCACACGAAGCTTTTGTTGATTCTGCCTGTTCCATTCAAGTCGCTGTGCTTCAATTTTAAGATAAGCATCGACTATAAACTGCTGCGTTAATCTTCCAGCGTGGAGCAAGGGGTTAAAGTTTCCAGATCGTTTTTGTAAACGATAAGAGTATAATTCAAGCATGGAAATGCATCTTGTGTTTTGGTCCCCGTTGTCTTCAAACTCATTGTTGACAACTCCAGTTCCTGATTTTTTCATTTTTGGTTGCCAGCCTGGTTCTCCACGTGGAAACAACAAAGGGTATGTCATGGGATCGCAATTTGGACTATAAAATTTAAGGTGTTGTAGACCTTCAACTCCTTTAGGATAGTAGCATATGTCCCGCTCAAATGGAGGCTCTCCGTCTTCAGAAACAAAAATAGCTGCAACTTCATTGACAGTTGGCAAATTGTATCTTCGCTTGTCATGTTGTCTGTCTTTTGTTATCCACATTTGCACAGCAGCTTCCGTGTTTTTCACAACTACTTCTTTCATCATTTTGTAAGCTGAAGCAAACGGATTCACCTCACGGATGATAGAGTCTATTGTGTCCATTATTTCCAGTCTACATTCAATGTTGTGCGGGTTATCCATTCTGACAGCATTAGCGACATCAGGCTCGATAAAGTACAGTTGGGCGTAAGATGGTTTATCAGTAGGCGTGAGACTCTGAGAAGTTCTGTGGTAAACTTGCCCATGAATGACAAACGTTTGCGGTCCGGATCTAAATTTGACAGGTTGGTAGCCAAAGGAAACAAACGCAAATGCGCTGTTGTACTTTCGGATGTTCGACCTAAAATGTTTACTGCTTTCTTCAGATCCGGTGAGCCAATTATGAAGTTGTTCGGGATAATTTTTGATCGTTGAAACTGTAAACGATCCTCCACCACAACATCGAGAGAACGTTCCTCTTGTTGTCTTTTCCGCTTTAAAATGCAGGGCCTTACAATGTCCACACTCAACTTCCATTTTTCCAAGGTACTGTTCTTTTGGCTTATTGCTTGAATCCCTTGCAGAGGATTTGGAAGGTGGTGGGAGCTTGCGTCTTCTCAAATTAAGATCAACTTGAATGGTCGGATCATTTGCTTTCTGCCGCTGTATATCGGTTGTGCGTTGCTTATGCCTTTTTTCCCTTACAATGGGGTCCAATGATAGTCGTCGCCGCTTGTCATCTTCTTTGTCTTTCTGAAGTTGCTCCGGTGTTCTTTGCTGTCGTCGTTTACGAACATTTTCAGAACGGGCTAGTTTGTCATCTTGGGACATTGCTGAACGTCTCTCCCTGTCTCTGTCCTTCTTTGCCTGTACCTGTTCAGGTGTTCGTTGACTCCGCCGTAATCGGTCATACTCAGCTTTCTTCCGTTTTTTCTCTTCACTATTCATTCTGAAGAACTCGAAATATACGCCGGACACGATCAAAATTGCTTTACTGTTCCACTCTAATGATTAATCTCTTCGAACTGAACAGTACAATTGTAACTGAAATAATAATTTGAATGTTCAGAAAATGTAACTTCAGAAGTATCAAATTGCGTGTGTGTGCAGGAGTTCTAAATTTTCTCACCAATCGCACTAATCAGCAGGTAGTACTTTGTTCCACCAAATGATCTCCACATACGATCAGAATTGTCTTTCAGTTCCACTCCAATGATTAATCAAACATAATGTGGTCCAGCCTGGAAATAGTAACACGGGAACCTGAAAAAATAATTTGAATGATCAGAAAATGTATATTCAGAAGTATCAAACTGTTTGTGTGTGCAGGAGTTTATAATTTTCTCACCAATCGCACTAATCAGCTGGTAGTACTTTGTTCCACCAAATGGTCATCGGACACGATCAGAATTGCCTTACTGTTCCACTCCAATGATTATTTACACCGAATGTAGTCCAGCCTGGCAGCAGTAACACGGGAACCTGAAAAAATAATTTGAATGTTCAGAAAATGTATCTTCAGAAGTATCAAATTGTTTGTGTGTGCAGGAGTTCTTAATTTTCTCACCAATCGCACTAATCAGCTGGTAGTACTTTGTTCCACCAAATGGTCACCGGACACGATAAAAATTGCCTTACTGTTCCACTTTAATGATTAATCAAACCGAATGTAGTCAGGCCTTGCAACAGCAAAACGGGAACCTGAAACAATAATTTGAATGTTCAGAAAATGTAACTTCAGAAGTATCACGTTATTAATTATGTGCCGGCATGCTTATTTACTTACCGATAGCTCTTTGATTACGGAGCAGCAGTCAAGGTTTAATTTCGGGCGGTTTAATTTAATTAAGAAAAAATCACACATTCACTTTGTATCCGCACTACAAAGAATGGCTCTACTATGATTAAAGGATAAAAATTTGTGGCAGAAGTAGGAAATTATCAAAAGCGTTAAGGTGCTTAATACACTTTCACTTTACTATTTTCCCAGCAAAATCCACGATGCAGTGATCACATATATGGGATGATCGTGTCTACTGCATTCATTTGTTTTGCTCTGCTGGCTGCTTGGCTTGGCTGGCATGAAATTTGGTTT